>JAMZAV010012418.1:0-19127 GCA_024449915.1 Sweltsa coloradensis | reverse complement strand
CCTAAATCAAAATTCCCCCCCCCTTTATGTTCGCCCTCTTTATGTTTTCACCACTGGGCATGGGCGCCCGTAGGAGGGGGCAAGGGAGGCAGTTACCCCCCCTGGCCCCGGCAAGCAGAAGTGCTAATTTGACCTCATTTGATGTGTGGATTTATGATTAAACTTGTATTTAAAATGTGCATGGAAAGTCGATTTCTTTACTGATGAACGTTGTTAAATTTAATGGTAGCCAATTTTCTGCAAATAAGTAGCTTATTGTGTCTTTCACCTGCAATAGTTCGTCTTGAGTTTTGAAAAGAATACCACTCCATGGAATAACGCGAGTTTTGACTGCACAATGAAAAAGGCTTGCGAAAGCAAAAATGTGAGGTGGAGTAAAGTCAAATTATCTCAGTGGACAAAAAAGCTAATAATCGTCCAACTCAATGTTGGGAATCTGAAGCCTTTGACTGAACGACAAAAAAATGGGAGGGAAAATATTTTGAATGGTTTTCTAGTTTTGAGTGTCAACTTCACAAAAATTATATAATTTTGGTAATGAATTCAGCCCACTACTTTTCTCTAAAACCCACCAAACGCATTCTAAAAAACTGATATTCAAAATTTTCGCCGGGGGCTCCGCCCTCCAAACCCCCCGGCAACCGAAAGTACAAGTTGTAATTCCCCCCCCCCCCCGCCAAAATTCCTGCGGGTGCCAAGCCACTAGGTGGTGCAGGCACGTAGGAATGAGGGAACCCCCATTTTTACCTTGACCCCCTCCCCCCACACACACTTCAGAAGAGTAATGACCTACAATTTCAACAATTTTCCATTATTGTTGGACGTGATCGCGAACGTAATGATATGCATATTCAATGGTTGTAACATGGTCTATCTCGTCACTACTCCAATTCTTTTTTTTATAGATTTATAGTTTTTCCTGTACAAAAACGACATTAATTTGGTATTGCATTCAACCCACTTATTTTTCCTAGAACGCACCAAAACCACTCTAAAAACCTGATTTTCAAAATTTTTACCTGCGGCGCTGTTGTTGAGGGACAGCGCCCCCCAACCCCCCCGTGCTTGTTCCCCCTACGTACCTGGGGTGGTACGGAAAATATCTGGCACCGGTCATATTGGAACCTTTAAGCCGCCACTGGCCTGTAGTGGTCAACCAAAGTGAATTAAAAGATCACCTTTTTGTGTTGATTAACAGGTAAACCAATAAACGTTGCACTTCCGCAGTGCTGAGTGGTTGTGACTGTATGTGCCGTACTTTACTGCTCAATGAGAAAAATACTATAGTAGTAAGTTTTTGTAGTGTTTTTTTTATTTTTAGATTAACGTTTTAATATGAACCTGACTTCTTGACAGAAAATAACATGTGATGTCAATGTTGTGTTGAGGTCTGTAGAAGCTAGCCGATAACTTGGCAGCAACTGTAACCACACTGCAAACTCGCGTTCAGCCAGGCCTAACCTTACGTCAATACCATGGCCACTGGGTGCACTTTGTGCGGACGTTTTAAAGCTAATTTTAAGCATCCATGGAACTAACATGATTTTATTTTGTATTATTTTTGTAAATTGGGATGTTTATTAAATTGTATAACATGTAAAATACTTATTGAGCAAAAGGTTCCTATTGCTATTCTTGCCAATAGTCTGTTCCCATGAATGTGTTTGTTTGGCAGATTGTTTAACTGTAGGGCTCTATACTGTAACAAATCAAAACCGTCAGGTAGTAGTTGTTTTAGGAAGTTAACATCTTAAGCCCTACTTATTAACTATTAATTACTATCTTACATCAGTCTTAAAGATTTATTTCTCGATTTGGTTAGTCGGGAAACACTCCCGTAGGTGTAGTTGTTATTATTCGCTACAATTCAGAAATTAGAAAAGTCCGCCCCAACTTTTTTAATTTCTGAATTGTAGTAAACGATAACAATTAATACCTACGGGAGTGTTCCCGACTAACCAAATCGAGAAATAAACCCTCGCTCATACCTGCGTAAAGGTAATGACATTATAATTAATGTTTGATGGTCAGTTCAAAGGCAACAGATATTTGTTGCAGTACTGTTCCATCCATTCAGATGTATAATGCAGCTACAATTAAGAGGGTACGCTGAGCTTGGCCCAACTCAAATGCGAGCAAACAGGTGTTGATGATTTCTGCTGAACGGTTGGTAATATCATTACGAAATTTGAATGGATGTTAAATAAGTACATTTATATGATATCCTAATTGGTTGCACAAAATAAGACTTAAAAATCCATTGCGAGACATAAGTCCAAAACGTGAAAAATGGAAATCCAAAACATGGATTACATTCTGGAAATTCCCCCAAATGTTTATCTACAATAAAACCAAATTGACCTGCCGTTCACATGGATTTATACGTTGTTATTATGCAAATTTGAGTTAAAACAATCTGTTCACTTGGATAAATTCCCGAAGTTGACCAAAATTGAGTAAATTTTGGTGATTTCCCTAAGTTTTAATTCAAATCAATGAATTAATTTAGGAATATGCATAATGGATAACATAGATTTATTCTTTATAAAAGTTAGTGTGAAATTTGATAATAGTGTTATAAACCGTTTACCGAATAAGCCAGAAAGCTGAGCGCTAAACTCGCCTCTGTTCTAGCCTCAGCATACCTCTTAAGAGATTAAAATGTACCCGTCCTGATGGTCTAGTGGTTAGACGCTCACCTGGAATGTGGAAGACCCGTGGTTCGAATCCGGTTGGGGCGGACTTGTTTAATTTCTAAATTGTAGAAAATATAGTTTTAAAGGGATGCTATGTTTCAACTTATTGGTACTATCTTTCAAATTAGTAATGCTAAAATTAGCACTGTACGGGAAGAAACGAGATGACATGTCCTCTGGTGGTTTAGAAAAAAGAAATGTAAAATACCCGAAAAGTTGAATCATCTGAAATTTAAAGATGTGAACAAACGAATTCCGACGGCTTTTTCTGCATGTTTTAAAGGGGGATTGCAGACAGCTTCCTGGCTGTTTGTCTGCAGGGATAGAGACATGCGCGTGCGGTTCTGTGCAATGACGTCACACACAGGCTAATCGTAACTAATGCTATTAATTATAATTACTCCAGTAATGTTGGTGTACTTTACGCTGGTAGTGATTGAGTTTACATAATCAAAAAATTAATTTGGGTAACACTGATTGATGATAAATAAGGCAGACCATTTTAATAATAATAATTGTTGTGCATGGTTGTACATTATACAGTATATTGTAATCATACGGGAACACAATCATATTATTTTTAAATTTATAAAGCTGAACTAACTGTATTTAAGATATCACATTTAAGTCATTAAAAAGAGACGTGTTAAAAATATATTAGATTTGCCCTTTTCTGACACTATTTATTTACCTTCTTTCAGGCTGACATAAGTAGTAGTTGAAAGCTGTCCTTAATTGTAGTGGTGCTCCCACCCCCCCCCCCTAAAATTGTTGTAATAATTAATTATACGATATTCCTAATTCCAGCGTGATATCTCCCCCCCCCCCAATTAATAGTATTAGTATGTACCTTACTTTTGTAACAGGTACCCGTACTTATCATGCTTTTAAAAGTGGTTTGAAGGTGTTTAGGTACAGAAGAAAACCACTTTAGTTAATATTTCTTATTCTGAATTGTTAAACAAAAAAAAAGTTAAACATTTTGACAGTTGGCTGGTATTGTATTACTTTACATCTCTCTTAATGAAACAATGCTGTTGGACAAAGTGTTTGTTGATAAAATCTATAATATATTGTTATGTAGGATTTGAATCCACATGGTTCATACACTACATTGAACTATTATCACCCACCTGTTTGCTTCTACATATTGGATTGCAGATGTACAATGGTCACTACGTATACAAACATTTTTTTTTTAAACTTTGCACATTACTAGCATTACACAAATAAATCTATCTACAAGTATCATAGTGTATGATTTTCATTTAATGTAGATAATATTAAATTAGCAGCCAATAACAACCAGCTTTCAACTCATTTTGTTCACTACCTTATATCAGCACTTTAAAATCCTACATGCATGATTGATTATGTAAAATATTTAATAACCAAATACATTTCTAAAGGAGTACCATGCAAAAAGAAAATCATACTACTAAACTAAGGAATATATACCTAAACATTATTTATGTATGAACTTACAAAAATTATACATTTCATAAGCTTCTAACTGGCCATTACGTACAATCTTTCTCACAAACGTACCATTACGTTGTGTATTGCTAATATCAGAGCAATTTCTGTCTTTAAAATATTATACTGTACAACTATGTCTATGATTGTTGTTCGAGTAGGAAATAAATAAAATGCATTCCAGTGTTCCAAGCTAGAAATCATAAAATGCCCTTGCTGGTTATGTAACAATAACACATGTATACTAGTATTCCTGTGGCCTTCTTTGTAGTGAAGACTTTGCAAGGACTGACTAAACAGTTGATCAATGTATCAGGCACATCAAAGAGCATTTGTAGCGTCTGTAGCTTCTGCTAGCTTCTCACTGGCACTCCCCCAAATCTTTGTTGTATTCGTATGTGTACAAACTTTCGTCTTCCTCTACAAGAGGATCCTCTTTTGGCACAGGGCACTCGGGACATCTGAAAACATTAATGATTTTTAGGGCTATGGTACAGTTTATCTACTATTTTATCTTTGGATTTGCAAACTTTTGCATTTGCATATTTTAATTTAATGACTCAGTGTTCAAAATTGCAGTTATTACTGTGGTTTTTCATTGTTTTTGAGAAATAAGTTAAGAAAATATTTTTCAGGGAATGAACACCAAATTAATTTATGTATTATTTCATGTGATCCTTATTAATATCTTAAGATCAAAATAGGTCTTAATTTACAGTAGACCTACTGTTTGTCATTTCTATGGAAGTAAGATTAATTTATTGTATGTAGTTAGTTCTATCCCCAAATGGTCTCCCTGATATTGAATTTTGTAAATGCTAAACCATCCTGAATCCAATCTAATTTCCCTCACTTGGACAAACGTAATTCGAAAACAACATAGGTCTGATCTAGATCTTTTGCTAGCCTTAGTTTTGTTTTTGTCTGTAAAAACTCTTTCTGGAAGTGCATGGAAGTATGTTCATTTTATATTTAATATAGTAGATATAGTGAAGTATGTACTACATTCATAAATACTAGGAATGCCATCAAGTAGTCCTACTCGGTCAGTGGCGGATCTAGGACATACGTATCATGAGGGGGGCGATTTGCAGTGTGCATGTACAGTCGAGGGAAAGGGACTAAGCCGGACGCACGGGGGGTATGGGGGGCGGAGCCCCCCATTAATTGCGCCGCAGGCGAAAATTTTGAAAAATCAGGTTTTTAGAGTGCATTTGGTGCGTTTTAGAAAAAAGTGGTGGGCGGAATGCAATACGGAAACAATGTAGTTTGTGTGCACCAATTTGTTTTGTCGTCATGTCGAGCTTACAATTTACAGCATTGGCCTAGATTGCAACATATTATAAACGTTTGATCTTATTTTCAATTCATCATTTTATTTATTTATTAAACGTCTATCCTATTTAGTTAAAAAAACGATTCACATAGGAGGACAACTTAATAATCGAAGTACACTGATGCAGACACATTTCAGAGGCAAAACTGATTATTTCTGACAACATAAAGGAAAGTTGATTTTTGTTGGGAGTTTTAAATAAATAGCGCCGCATGCGAAAATTTTGAAAATCAGGATTTTTAGAGTGCATTTGGTGCGTGCACAATAAAATAATTTTTTTTTTTTTTTTAATTTTTAAAGAATCATGGGGGGGGGCGATCGCCCCACCCCCCCCCCCCCCCTGTATCCGCCACTGTACTCGGTCACCCTCTTATCTGTTTTTAAGATTTGGTTCTTCTTTTGTGTCCATTTTATCGGTACAAATGAATGATGCGCGTTGTTTTAAGGTGTGGTAAATTTCTGTCAGCTAGATCTGTATAGTAATTTTTTTATTCTGCTTTGTATTCAATTACAACATTATTTATATGATAATTGGTTTACGCATATTATATTTACGTAATTTTAGCCTTACATAAATTAGATTAATTACCACAATGAATTGAGCTCGAGTAGTATAGATGATTGAGCTAAGAAAAGATGGTCATTTAAAAAAAAACACATTTACTGTAAAACATTTAGAATTGAATAGCAGCCCCTCACAAGTTTGTGGGTGGTGTGTCGATCATTTGCCTATGCCTTGTTACCGAGATACAAGACCCAAAATCTCGCGTGACCTTTCTCCCCTCATTCTCTTGCCTAATCCCAGCTAGCACCGGTTCCGATGTCATCCCTGATTTGTTTGTGTCTCATGGTTGGTCCAAACACTTTTCTAATCTATACGTTAGATTATGTTTTGTCATTCTATAATTACAAATCTATACTGTCTTAATTCATAGTTGTTTTTAAATTACAGGTTTTATTTTTATTTTTTTTTTTTGTATTTGTTGTTTAGGTATTGTAATTTCTTACAATATTGTTTAACATTGTCATTGCCCAACTCATTCTGTATAGTACCATAGCTAAACAGTCTTAGGTATTGTACGTATTATTGATTTTAATTTTGTATTGTTTTTCCTATTTTTATGGATAGTAGGTAAAGGCCTATATTTTGTTCATTGTTATGTTTATACTTTGGTCTTCAATGCACTAACGGCCGTCACACGATCGAAATCTCAGCGGAGTTTATTACCATCCTTGTCACAGACAGACAATGTGGAACAATAATCCACCTATTGGTGTTCACGGCACGTTTACGGTAGTGAGTTCTGTTGGCTCTCGCTACCTCGACTCGCTAGAAGTTGAAAAGCTGGACATTTCGTGCGAGCGCGAGCTCGCGCTCGTGGCTCACGTCTGACGGGAAGGCGGTGAGTCCATGTAATAAGTTAGGCCTATCCCAAGAGCTACCGCGCGGCCAACTCGCGCGATTTCTCGATCGTCTGACAGGCGCTTTATAGTTAACATTTCCCACTGCCTTCTAAAAAATTTAAAAAAATCTGATCTAAAAGGGTTAAGGCTATTCGACCGCGTTTTCTATTTTTCCCAAATATGCTACCAAGTCAAAAAATAGTGAATGGCTTTGAAACCTGGCTATTTAGAAAATTCAAAAATATTTTTTTCAAATTTTTCTGATCCGGTACAGGGCCAATATAGCCACCTCAAATAATTTACAACTTCAATTCTCCAAGGCACACCATTCAACGTAGGGTGTTGTGTTTTTGTGTCATTCATTTTCACTGTTTTCTATGGAAAGACAGAGAGAAAAAATATTTATTTAACAACTGTCTTTCCTGCGAATTTTTTGGTTTGGCGGTACAAATCGGTAAAAATACCGCCAAACGAAAATATTCGCAGAAAAAGACTGTTGTTAAAAAAAATATTTTTTCTCTCAGTCTTTCCATAGAAAAATAGTTGAAAATAAATGTCACAAAAACACAACACCCTACGTTGAATGGTGTGCCTTGGCGAATTGAAGTTGTAAATTATTTTGAGGTGGCTATATTGGCCTTTGTACCGGATCAGAAAAATTTGAAAAAAATATTTTTGATTTTCTAAAATAGCCAGGTTTCAAGCCATTCATTCACTATATTTTGACTTGGTAGCATATTTTGGAAAATAGAAAACGCGGTCGAATACCCCTTAGGGTCTAAAACCTGTTGTCGGTGATGATTACCTGCTTTCATTGATTCCATAGTTGATACGGGGACTCGCCTATGCACTCGCACCCACCCGCCCATGGAACCACCTGTAGCTTGAGGCTCCTGTGCTCTGACATGACACCTTGCACTTGTTCCACGACATGCATTGTCTCATGTATGCAACAGTACAGTTCAACGTGATGGTACCCCTTCTGGACCCCACTTCTTGTTCCGCTCCAACTAGAAAATATTATTAATATCGTAGATTTAAAAAAAAATGTATTTGTTGTCGGAGCCGTGTCTGTGAAAGACACACTAGCGGAAAAACCTGTTGACCCGGTTCTAAGATTGTTGCATCAGGTTCAAGGTGTCTCATTTACTGCATACATAAAAAATGAATGTAGCAGTAAATGAGTTGTGAGTGGTTGGGGGACAATGAACATTGTCATGGCCAGGACATGCATGTGTTATGTAGAAATTTTAATATAAAAATGTAAATTGGATCAGGAGTTGTGAGTGTTTTGATATTGATTTTTTTACTATGCATTATAATTTGAAAATGTATATAAGATTAAGATTATTGACAAAGCCGATATTACAAAATAAAAATAATTATTGTATTGTATGTAATTTACAAGTCTGCAAATAAAAACAAACAAACAAAAAAAGGTGGTACTTGCTACTACCTTGAATGCTACCATTGAATATCAAGCAAATTGTAATCATTTAAAACCACACGGCACAAAGTACTATCTCATAAAAACTTGAAAATTTGTGGGTATCAAGGTGGCAAAATGTGGGCACAGCTGGCGGTAGTGCATTACCAACCTTAGGGTAAATTAGGATTACAACGAATAAAGTTGTGAAATTACTTTTCTGTTTCATTAAAAAATAATTATGAGAATACTGGTACGTTTCTGAAAACAGTAATAACATTCACAATAACATGCAGGGGCGGCTCGTGTATGATTATTGCGGAGGTGAACATTTTTTCAGATACTATTCGTCTGAAGTACCCGGAAAACAACTTAAACCCCCCGGGCCCTATCCCGAGCGTCGATTCGACGGGCTGCATGTAGTGCCCGCCGAATTAAATCGACAGGCGATAGAACAGCACGCTACGTTATCGGTCATTGTTGAGTATGGTTCGTCAAGCCCCAAGAGATCGCGCTCGATGTACTCTACGCACTGATGAATGAATGGTGGCGCGGGGGCTAGTGACTGTTTACAGCAGTGTGCAATATTTAGCATGAATATGAATGAGATGAGGGGTGTGATATTTGAACACCAAGAAAATTTGTAGGAAAGTTCATACCTCTAGACATTAATTTAGGCTATATTCAAATTTATTTGAGGTAAATCTGGTCATGTTTGTAGGAGCAGTAATCATTTCAAATGGAAAGCGCCCCGCACCCCCTTTCGCAAAAAAATTGTATTTTAAGGGTATCTTGGCACGATTTTAAAAAAAAAGCTAATGAGTTAAGACTATATTTCTCGAATTTATTGGTCGGGAAAAACTCCCCTGAGCAAATTTATAATTATGAAAACAATCCAGAAATTAAATTATTATTTGGCCTATGCTTGATTAAAATATTACATACAAGAATAAAGCCCCTTTTATCTCCCCCGACATGTGCTTCGATCGCTTATTTTTAATACTCTGCACGATAATAATTATAAACAACACTGTTTGCTCACTACTTGAAAATTTCCTCAACCCCCATGCGAACAACTTTCACTGGCTACTCACCGGACTGTGGGGATGAATGAAAGCTGAGAGCAAAAACCTTAGCGTCTGAATGCGAGTAACAGGTTTCGACACATTCGCATTTGCGCAATCTTGAGCTATATATCAAAGTTGTAAATAAAAAAGAAGACATGAAGCGGTTCTGCCACCCGACCAAGAAAACCATGAAAAAACTGTCGCTCATTTGGAGATGCCCCCGGTGGCAACATTTATGCAGAACATCCTCCGAAATGCAATGCTCTGGGCCGGCCAAAGTTTTCATAAAACAACCCAACGTTATTGGGAAATTAAAATTGGTTTTGGAACCTTTAAAATTTGGAAATTTATTCGCGAAATATTGGAAGGTGCGTGTGCACCGTGCACCTATACACGAGCCCCCCCGATCTTGTTTTTATACTTTATGTTCTAAAAATAAATGTGTTTATGTTCTAGTAGTCCTGGTTTGTAATGTCCCGGATGGTACAATAAAAATTTAAGTTAATTTGTGTTTCGGGTAAGGGTATTAAAGGGTTTTAAAACCCAAATTTTTTACAAAAAAGAATTTTACCAAGGAAGGTAACAAGAAGTTTCGATTGGGGATGGGGCATGACCTGCTGGCAAAAAATCTTCATAGATTTAAAATTTTTTTAGGGGGTTGCAGAAATACAGGACAGATGGGACCTGCTTTTTTTTGATACTGGCCCTTTGCGAACGCTTTTTCCCGTCGCGTTTATGGATGAGCTTTTTTAAAAAAATTTCTGTCGTATGATTACATTTTAAGTGGGATTATTACTGTTTTAGTTACTTTATATTACTTATTTTTTACACTGTAAAAAAGGGTTTATTAAAACTTTCATTTTTATGAATTTTACTAACTTTTTTTAACTTTTTTTTTCAAACTGAACGTTGTATCCCACCCGTTTTGGGCAGAATCGGCCCAAATATCACAAAAATTGTATTAAAAAAATTGGGGGGAAATTGTAAAAGTACATTTCTAGAGAAATATTTTTCAATGTCCTAAAATCATAACAAATTTTAAATTTTGATTTTAAAATTCCCCTACAGTTTTTTATCAAAATCGGGGTGGCTGTTTGCCCCAAAACACGAAAAAAACTCATTAAAAAACCCCAGAAAAAAATCGTAAAAAAAAAAAGATAATCATAAGAAATATTTGATCGATTTACCCCAAAATCGTGGCAAGTCTAAGTTCAGAAAATTTTGAAGGTCCCCTCCCAAAATTTTTATCAAGATCGCTTTCCCTTTGCCCGGTAGAGAGCGAACAAACAGCCCAAAAAAATAAAAAAAAAACAAAAAAAAACCCCGATTTTTTTTTCTTGGAGAAATGTAAGTAAAAAAAAAAAACAAAGATTTAAAATTTTAAAGTCTCGCTTCGCTCCCCAATTAAAGGAAGCGATTGATGAAACCCGGGGAGAATATGGACAGTAATAAAAGGGTGAGGAAATGTCTCTACAGGGGACTAGGGCGTGATGACAATAATTGCTCGTCGATGGTTTTGGGCACCAAAGGGGGTTTGGCCTTGGTCGGTTTTAAAAATTAAAAAGTCCCCCACTGAAAATCAGTTTGTGACTGGGTGACTAAACTTAAAATTACGATTTTTTTTTAAATGTAAATGGGGGCCCACAAAAAATTTGGGAAAACAACAGAATTTTACTCGAATGGCCCTTCATCTCCTTTTTCGGTTGGGCCAGACGGGGCCCCACATCGAAGTCAAAGGGAAAAGTGATGGAAACCCCATCGTTGCAATGGGTCGGGCTGGGCCGCCCATAGAGAAATGAACAAGCTGGGCACGTGCCCGGGGATTGTCCCCCACTTGGCTCTGCTTGCTGAGTGCACTCTGTGCATTGGTCTCTTTCCCGGTTTCGAGACATGCCTGAAGAAAAAAAATCAAACTTTGAACAAAAGAAATTTATTATTTTTTGCTGTAGTAATTAGAACCCCGGAAAAAATTTTACAGAAGGAGACGGGAAAAACGGGGTTTTGGGGCCCCCATCCATGACCATGTCCAATTCTTCAGGATATTTTTACCGTATTTTTTATGAAAAAAATTTTTATTTGATTAGTCCCAAACTATTCTGTTTTAAAATAAAATTGAATTTTTTTGGAAAAATATTCTGCCTTTCCCATCTTAAGGTAGGGTATGAAAAAATTGCCTATCCACAAAGCTATGAACACAATATTTTAAGGACTTAAAAAACTAGGGAATTTTGCGTGAAAAAACCCTTTTATTTTTGTTACCAAACGAAAAACGTGATCAGAGCCTAAACCCAAATTTAAAAAAATTAAATATTCATGTACCCACAGTAGGATAGCATGTAGGCCCAAAGGTTAAAAAAAATTTAAACCCCAGCATTCCCAATTTTTTTCAGATGGTTGATGGCCTACCAACGCAGGAACGCATTCTCTATAAGTAGTGAGACACGCGAAGCATTCTTTGCAACAGGGGGCAGTTCTTCAGCTCAAGTTGGAGATTTTGTGAGCATGCATTTGCTGACGACACTTTCACAAAACCCCCTCGTTTTCAACTTTCCAACCCGGGGGGGGAAATGTTTTACCCCATTTTTTCACCACCACTGTGACCCAAAAAAGCCCCCTTCAAAAATTTTTGGGTTATATTTGGGGCCCACTGTAGAAATAGTAAAAAATTACAAAACCCTTCCAATTTGGTCCCTTCTCAAAAAAATATGTGGCAGATTGGGCAAAAAAATTTTTTTAATCAATGCCCATTTTTGGGTATCATCCACACTTAAATTTGTTTGGGTTTGGGAAAAATAGGCCCAATAAATTTGTAAATCAAGGTGCATGTTTTGTGCATAGATCTATGGGTTTAATTTTCTTTTTAAAATTAATTAATTAGCATACAGGTACCCTACCTAGTTAAAAATGTATTTTGTTAAAGTTTCGTCTGCATTTAAAGTAAAGAATTTTTTTAATTGTCCCCCCTTTTAAAAACAGTTTTTTTTTAAATGGAAAAAGGGAAAAGGCCCCAGAAGTAAAATAAAAATTTAAAAACAGTTTGGAAAAAAAAAATTTTCCCCAAATTATTGTTGACATGGGTGGAAAAAAAGCAATTTTATTGAGTTTTTTTGTTCCCGGGAAAAAGCGGACTAAAAAAATTGGGAAAATCCAAATTTTAAATAATACTAATTAAAAAAGTGAAAATAAATTTTTAGAAATTTTCAAAATTTTTTGCCTATTTTACTTTATTGAAAATTTAAAAAAGTTCATTAGGCCCCGGGGGAATTCCCCCACCCTTGTATATATTTTGCCTAGGTATTGTTTAAAAAAAACCACTATTTTTTTGGAAAAAAAAAGAAAGAGTACCTAATCAACTGAGTTTTGAGCCTTCTTTGTAGTAGCTGCACGGGCGAGGAAAATTTTTTGTTTTCAGAAAAGGAGAAAAAACCCTCTCAAATCTCCCCCCCCCCACATAACCACGTGAGTCAAAGCAAAGCCCCGCTAAGAAAGAAATTATCGACGAAATAGGTATTTTAGAGAAAATTCTGTACGGGTATTGTTTTAGTGATTCAAATTAAAACTCGTCCACACTCTCGCTGTCGCGTTTAACTTTTTTACCCGCCCGTCTTAAAAGTCTTAAAATAATCGCGCACTCTTCACTTGGCCCGAATGTAGGTTATTTTATAAAACCCTTTGCGACAAATCGACCTTTCTCCCCTTTTTTTTCCAAAAAATTCACACTGTGTAGACCTAGCTGTAAAACCCCGACTTTAGCGCGTGAGTTGACACCTCATGCGGGGGAAAAATGACGGAGTCACCCTCGGCTACCCTGGCCAAGTTTAAAACACAAAAACGTTGGACCGGAAAATTAAATATCACTTCGCAGAATTTGGTACGGCCCTCTGCAGTCACTCTTCGGAAAAACCGCGTGACCGACCAGGACCAGCCTTTTCTCAATAGCGGGTTTTGGAGGAATTAAGTGTTAACCACGCGCCGAAAATGCACCGTGACCACCAACGACGGAGAACCCCGGGAAAAACTGGCTTCGTCAGACTTTTTGGGCTTCTTTGCCGGGGGCTATTCTTCCTCCCCTCCCCCCCCTACCCCTCTCTGGCTCTTTAACTGCGCGTGGTAGAGGGGGGAAAAGGTCACTTAATTACTCACCGGCGGCAAGGAGGATAACAGATGTTCAAAAAAGGAAAACGTACAAAGTAGTCTTAGGAAGTGGTTCTAGGGAAAACTTGTTTACATGATTAGAAAATTTTTGTTTTTGAGTATAAAACGTTTATTTTTGAATTGTTAATTAGAGTCGAACCCCGGGTCCCCAAACCCCGCACCCTGAAAAAAAACTATTTTTTTGCTGCCCCCCGAAAAACGCAAACCGAACTTTACATTTACTTTCGAGTTTTGGATTTTAAAAACGAAAACGCGTCCGTTTCTCAAAAATTTTTGAAAAGCGCGATCGATTCCTTTTTGGTTCGAGTCGGGAACTTAAAACAAAGGTTACAAATATAAAACTTTAAAATGTTTTAAAAAGGGCCTTTTATTTTGAGGTGAAACCGTCATATCTAGACAAGTGGCGTAAATACCCGGGGGGGGGGGGGGGGGGGGGGCTTTTTGCACACACCCCCGGAAAAGTTTTCGATTCTAGTGTGAGTGGTTTTTTGGACTTTTTTTTTTTTTAAAACCTGGTAAAAGATAAATAAAAATAGCAAAAAAAGAATTTTCTGCAAAAAAAATTGTGCCCCCTCCGCCCCCCCCCTCTGATACGTCACGTATCTAGATTTGTAAACAAATTATGCGGGAATCAAATGTTCCCCCTTTTGGGGCCTATTTTTTCAAAGTGTTTTTATTTTCTTACGCGTATACGGTACACACTAAACAATGCAAAATTTTTAATAAAAAAAATGAAGAAAGAAAGCCAACGAGAAGTCAAAAGCAGTGGCGGTAGACATAAATTTCTAAAACCCTCGTTGACAAACCAGGAAGTTTTTTGCGATGTCGCAGGACAAAAATCGCGCCCAAAAACCCTAGAAAGAAACCATAATTTATCCCCCAAACCAAAGGATTTTTAAAAGGAACTAAAATTTCCCTTCACTTTTTGAAGATAAGTTTTCGGGAAAATTACCCAAACACCTGGCTTTCCCTTTTCCCCCCCGAAAACGATTCTCTTTTTTTTCTCGGGGGGATAGGCCTAATATTGAAATGTCTATCGAATGGAAATAAAATCAGTCTTTACTACTTTTGGACGGAAAACGAAAAAAAAACTTTTAAAATTTCGTTAGTCCAACCTTTTGGGGTTCCAGGGGCGCCATATTGGAAATTCCCCCCAAATAAATGTTGATACCTAAACACGTAAATATGCATGCTTGGTATCATTTCCCCTAAATGTCTCCCCAAAACACGCTGGAACCCTTAAATTGTTAGAAAAACAAAACTCCCCAAAAACCCCCGCCTTTTTTGGTTATTGCGGGTACGGTATAGGCCCAATTTTTGACCCAAACCCGTAAATATGGCACTGATATAAAATTCCACAAAATCGTACTTTGAACACGCAGGAAACACAAAATTGGGTAAAAAAACAAATTTCAGAACCCGCCTTTTTATTTTTGGGGGGTCCCGGTAGGCCCCAATTTTTGTGGGGGAAATAGCCCTATGATGTTTGGTGCTTTTCGGTTTTTTCCCGGTCAAGGATTATAAATTTTGTTTGAAAAATGTATAAAAGGAAAAGATCATCGTCCAATTTCTAAAATTTGTAAAATATTGTGTGCTTTTTTTGTGAAGGGGGTTTCAAAATTGAAAACATACACGAATTTTACACTAAACCCCTTTGCTAGTTACTTTTACCGGCTAGTATATTCATTAAAAATCATCTAGTTTTTTTTAAAACATCATTGCGGGTTTTTTGTAGCTCCCCAAAGTAAGTTTTTTGTGTCTACTGCGGTAAAATAATAGAAATTTTAAAATACTGTTAAATATTCTATACCCGATCAAAAGAGCTTTTATTAAATAAAACAATACATCAACCCTTCTCCTGGGTAATACCAAAACCCTTATGCCTAGATAAAATTAAAAAAGTTTTGTAGAGTATGAAATGTTTTTTCCCACTTCTCTCCAGTCAAAAATAAAATTTTGGACCGGGTAACTCTTATTGCTGCAATCTTAATCTTTGCAATTTCTCGCAATTAAGTGCACAAAAATCTTTTTTCCGGCAACAGCACCGACGCGTCTCACAATCTTACAGGGTCACATAAATCAGAAAAAAATTACCCAAAGAAAAAGAAAAATTTGATGCTTTGTCTCACTCAAAATCTTCAGCTCTTCGACGCGGATACTAGGGCCCTGAAATGATCGGCTCTCCTGATTTGAAAATGAGACTGACGAGGGACGTCAGTTATAGGACACACCCACGAACATGATTCAAAATTTCCCTCTAAGTAAAAAGGAAAAAAGCACGCTTAAAGGAAGTTTCTTGCAATGTGATATCTATCTCCACAAGTGCATGCAATTATCAAAAAAGTAGCGACAAATCGGTGGACGAAAGCGTCCCCCAAAATTTACGGTGCTGAGGGAAAAATGCAAGTTTGTTTAAGGACCGTCAAAGAGGGCAGGAGAAGTAAAAATCCTTTTTTGATCATTCCCAAAAATGTAACCAATATGTTGTGTCTAAAAAAAAACCCAACCCAAGGGAAAAGATTTAAATGTTGCGAAACCCTCCCAAATTTAGCACAAAAGACTTTTTTTTTTATTTTTCTGTCCGTGAATTTTAAAAAAAAAAGAGTTCTTGAATTGAAAAGAGCATTGCCTTCTTCTATTTTTCTCAATGGGGGAAAAAGCGTGTTGGTGGAAATCTCATTTACTTTAGATACTTAAAAAATTCCTCCAAAAAGAGCTTTTTCAGCTAGGCCTACAGCGAAAGGTTTTTTTTTGGGGGAGCACGGTCCTATCAAAGCCACGTGTGGTATTTTACATTCATTGACTATGCCAGTCATCAATGAGTTCTATCTTCTACAAACATCTAAGAATTTTGGGGCAAGGGAGCTCGACATAAATTGGGACATTACTCTCCAAAAAAAGTGTAAGAAAAGGATTCCGACTCACGAGGACAAGGCGTTCATCGTTTGGACCTCTCGAAAAAGGGTCCTGCTGTTTTTATTGTTTTAAGTTGGAAACAGGAAGTTCGTAGCTAGGTTTGGGTTTTTTAAAAAAAGGCATCAGTCAAAAATTATTAATGTCGACGCCCCGGGGGATCACTTCACCCGGGAAGGTCCTACCCGGTTCAAAGTTTTTTTTTGCCAAATCTTACTGTTTGTTTTACAGGATAAGTGCCCAAAAATTGGGCGATTTCTTTAAAAACGCTAGGAAAAAGGGAAATATTCAACATCAGACACGGCTCAAGGGTCAAGGGATGTTAGGGAATTTTGTAAATTTTATCTTTTTGCGATATGTAAGTTCCAGGGGCCCGCAGTTGATGTAGAATATGCAAAACCCTCATTGGCTTACCTCTTTAAACCTAGAGATTCCCGTTTGAGAGAAGATAACTAATCAAATTTTTTCAAACGCCTTACTTAAGCGTATGAAAATTCCAAAAAGCCGGGCACCCTGTCCGAGTCCTTGTTAGTGCGATAGGAATGGAAATGGCAGTTCTCTTCTCCTTCTGTGAACGTGTTTATTGCTTCGAGAATTTTTGTTTAGATAGGGAGGATGACAGAGGGGGTACGATTTTTTCGAATAAGGTTAGGATTCGGTTGTTTGCTTTTTGAGGGGGATAAATTTGGCCACTTTTGGTTTGGGGGGGAAGGCCCTGTGCAAAAAAAAGGCATTTATATAAAAGCTGTGTGTGAGAGATGATGCTGCATTTTGTAAGCACGACCCGGAACATTTTCTAGCCTGCTGAAGGTTTTTTTATTTAGTATTTTTATTTTGAATCGGGTTTGGGTGTGAAAAATGAGTAAATTTTTCCCGTTTTCCTCGATGGGACCAGATAATATGTGCCGAGGGCGGCTGTTTATACCACCTTAGAAGAACTCGTTGAGAGATTTTTATTACTTTCGGGTACGGTTTTTAATTCCCCTCTTTGACCGGGAGTTTTATTCTGGGACTAGGTTTTAGTTTGAGCATTTTAAACTGCCAAATAGCCTTCGAATTTTATTTGTAGAAAATATAACATTTTTAGGTGGTATTGTTTGGTTTGTCTGATTTAAGTGCGTGGATTTTTTAAATGTACGATATTCATGTTGTTCAATTGTGACACTTAAAATAATCACACATTTTTGAAAAAATTTTAAAAAATGGACGATTATATTACTTATTTTAATTTTTTGACACAAAATTTATAATCCTGACCAAAAAAATACACGAAAAAGACACCAAACATGCAAATGTGTCATTCACCTCACAAATTTGGGGCCCCCCGGTACCCAATAAACAAAAAGGCGGGATCTGAGAATTTGTTTGTTTTTCACAATTTTAGTGTTCTTTCGTGTTTAGAAGTACGATTTTGTGGAAAATTTTATACCAGCTGCCATATTTTCGTGTTGGGGAAAATTTGGGGCCCATCCGGTACCCGCAATAACCAAAAAGGGGGGTTTTGAGGTTTCGTTTGTTCTATAAATTAAGTGTTACCGCGTGTTTGGGGAGTACGATTTAGTGGGAAAAGATACCCAAATGCATATTTACATGCTTTGGGGATCAAAATTGCATTTGGGGGCAATTTCCTATGGCCCCTGGAACCCAAAAGGGTTACTAAAGAATTTGAAAAGTTTTTTTTTCGATTTGCCTCCCAAAAATGTGAAAAAAGACATTCGAACCGTAAAAATGACTCCAATTTATTTAAAAAAAAGTTACACCCCCCTTTTTGAAATTTTCCCCCCACACGCCCCCCCCATCACCCGCAAAAAAATGAACTGCGGAAAAAAATGCTTTTTTTTACAATAAAAATCGTTGCAAAACGGGTTGCTTTTATCACAAATAGCCACGTTTTTTTCACTATTTTCCTTTTACCCCGGATAAATGATATGTATTTTTATTTTTTTACGTTACAAGTTTTTTATTTTTTATTCTTTTTTTGTTATGAAAAAAGTGTGCCCACCCTTTTTATAAAGACGATGCCGTGCACGTGGAACATTTTTATATTTTTTTCCCACGTGCACCGTCTTTTTATTGTATTTTTTTTTTGTAAAAAATTTTAAACTGAACCCGAAATTAGTTTGCCGGGTTCTTCCTTCACTAAAGCAATGGTTTCGGTTTTTTATATAAAACGCAGGTTCGAATCTCGTGTAAGGGATGGGCATGGGCACCCTCATCTTTCACCACTCATGTTGTCTCAAAAAGCAAAAGATAAAGAGACGTTAAAAAAACAATTAAAAAATCATTGCACTGAAAATTTTCAATGGTCACCAAAAAAGGCCTAAATTATTTAGATGTGGCTTTTTTTAATTGATCGGTCTGTTTTGTCGCGGATGGAGGTACCTATCAAAACAAAAGCCCAAAAACAATACCATCAAAACATAACAATAAATTTACTACCCACAGGTCGCAAAAACATTCGTTTTTTATTTGATTGATTTTGATTTAAATCTTCCATCCGGCCCAGGGTAGAATTGGTCCACAGCATGGGCCCTTTGTCGGCTCTGCTAACGTAAAGGGGAGGAAAGAGACAAAGTCCCTCTCGCAAAAATCAGTAGCAAGGGGAGAATATTATACTAGCTATACGAAAAAAGAGGCGAGCTCTGGCGGTAGTC
>JAMZAV010012417.1:0-18622 GCA_024449915.1 Sweltsa coloradensis | reverse complement strand
AAAAAATTTTTAAAACCATCTCAGGGGAGGAGAAAGAGAGAGAGAGAGAGAGAGAGAGAGAGAGAGAGAGAGAGAGAGAATTAATCTGTACATTATGTACTTGCAGTTTGTCAGGGGCTCTTACAACTTACAAGCTATAGGCTTCAACTATCTGTGTGATAATGCATGAGTATGCGACAGTTGCAGTTAGCCGTTATGTATTACACATTTTAATGCCACGGTGAAAATAATATTCTTCTAGGGACACTGTGAGGGGGGGGGGGGATTTAATCGATAATACAGACTATTACTAAAAAGCCTAACTCACACTTCACACTAATAACATGCACATATTTCGGTTTTGACTTCTGATTATTAATCTCGATAATAAAACAAATTCGTAATTGTAAAAACGTTAGTTTTAAAAATAATTTACACTTCACGCAATAAATTATTACGATAACAAATTATTATTTTATTCATTATTTTAGAAAACGTTTTGCACAACGACTAATTTATACCTTCTTAAAGATATGTGAAACTAAGTGAAACGTCGGTAATAACATTATTTTTTATTATTACATAGTACTTTTATGCACAACATAAATTTGTTTTCTCTGCATACTAAATACATTTTGTAAAACGTACGTAGTCCGATGTGTGTTTGTGTGAGTGCGAGTGGTGAATGCACGTGATAATTATAAATCCTGGCGTGAATGCGCGTGTCACAATCGCCCTCTCGTTACTGTGACCACATTAGAACGGTCAACATCCACGTGTCTGCCTAACAGTGCGTGCCTGTATGTATTTGTTTGCTGCAAAAGTTTCAGTTACTAATCGTCGGCAAATATTAATGTTGTCTTTCTATTACCATGCGCGGCGAGCCCCGTGGTGTCCCAACAGCCGTCGGCTGTACACGTTAAATACAGAGATGATGAAACCAACACCCCCAGGATTACACAGTAGATTGTTATGTGAATACAACAAACCGTGGACTGGCTTTATTCACATAGTGACTTTTCATTGCACTCAACTGCAGAGATTATTAAGTAATCCGGGATTTCTAGATAAACTACCCCCAAAGTTCAATGTGTAAGGGTGCTAGAGCAATGATATTTAGCATATCTAGTAGGCTAGATCCAGTCTCCAATATGTCTGCACATCCGCGTGCGTAGCAAATTGAAACGTCAATCTGACCTATTCAAGATGGCGATTTAGCATTTCAATTTCTGCTTTACATTATGTTTTAAATGCGATTTAAATATTTTTCTGGATTGTTTGATATGGTTCTAGCTTGTGCAGCATGGGAATGCACAATCAGAAACAATAAGAAGTTATTGCAAAAGGGGATTTAGTAATCATTTGGTGTTAATGGCTAATATGCTCACCTGTCAACCTGATAGCCATCTTGAAAAATATTTGGGCTTCAATTGCTCCCATCTACTTTAAGATGCAAACTGACCTATGCAAGATGGCTTCTTATTGTCACGCCAGTGGACCAATGACTGGGAAGCCTAGTATAGATGTTAGAATACCATTGGTTGTCAATGAATGTCGATTCTGCCTATGCTTATAATGTTAACTAACATAGTTATATCTCCTCTTGTGGGTCAAGGATATTTACGAGTTTTTTTCCTAACAAACTTTGGGGCAATGCAAGATTACTTTTCAACTTACTCGCTTAACCCCTTCCCTAAATGTAATTCGTCATAAAATCCTATTTTTTGTTCCTGTTGGTTTATGATTTGTTTTAAAGGTACTCACTTCGTTTTTGTACGATATTCAAAATAAATATACATTATGTTTTGAAATCGTATCAGTGATTGGTCCTAAAAATCGAAAATGAGAGTATACAATATGCGCGTTTGTGGGAGATTTATGCCGAATTAGTTATAAAGTAAAAACAGGCTGCACTCAGCATTGACAAAAAAATATTAAAAAAAAACTAAATATTCTTGGTCGACAAGGAGAAATCACGATACAACTGTTCACATAGCGGAAAAGACTTCAACAGACCATCAGGAAAACATTTACAAGGATGATGGAAATGTTCTGAAGCTATGTGTCTACGTTAATTATGCTCTATGTTTAAGTGCAACATTAGTTCACCAAACATGTACTGACACGGGTAAAAAAGCGGCAATAAGGCGAGTATGTTAGTTAGTGGAAACACAAACATTCCTAGGTAAACTTAAGATAACATAATATTGCGGTAGTGTAGTAATTATTACAGCATATGATTCCACTTTTTTCCAAATGTCTGCCTGTCGAAGAAAAGTGAAACTTTTCAAAATATTGCAACATAATTAAAAACTTATTTTCTCACCTAAGAACAGTGTTAAGTTTAATTAATTTATAAATATCATTTACCTGTTCTACTAAAGTTTCTTTTGAAAAAATGATTCCACTCATCCTAATTTTCCACTACTAGTTTCCTAAGTACACACTTATCGTTTACTTGTCAAGTTATACCATAGTCACATCATGTCACATGACATAATCTACATAATCATGTTTAATTTATATTTGTTGACTGGGAACTATGTTATTTCGTTTAATCTGCTACGTAGTTATAAGTAACATTATTTCCTCAATAAATGCACTTCATCATGTAATATAAAAGTCTGTCTGGTAATTAATCTATGTGTTTTAAACGCTATCATCCACTCTAACGAGACCGTTATTAACTACAGCGTTCTATTAAATTACCTAATTACTTTTCCTCCAATAACCCTTAATTATTGACTTAAGCTTTTAAACGGGAATTTAATTTTACACCTTGCTAAATGTGTATTCACTGATTTTGATCACACGGTCTTAATTAATCGTTCTCCGTTAAAGTTTCATATTTCGATATAATTTCCGTCGCAATTTACATCTAGCTTTTTTTATCATGTATAAGCACGCTGTTCGTTGAATTCAATCGTTCAATTCAAGTTCTACACGGAGACTTTTCTTTGTAACGAAGTAAAATTTCTCATTCCAGACACATGTTTGATTCTTAAGACAAGACAACATAAGATCTTGTATTTACCGGAAGCATTTTGAAATTTTGAAACTCTAAAAACCTACTTATTTATAAGAATCCTGAATACATTTAAACTTAATGCTGTCACAACCGAAAATAAAATAGAAATTGTATATTTTGAGAGGGTTAATGAGTCAAAATGTGTTATTTGTATATCTTTAACAAAAACAATGTTAAATATTCTAATTGCTCAAATATAATTTTGAAACAAGTTGTATATTAATCTGGAGAGGAATGTGAAATATTCCTTTCATCACTTTCCACCTAGGCTATATCGGAATTTGTGAGATCAACTAATATGCATTTTGTGATATAAGTGTGAACTAATGATATTGGTTTTAAACTACCAGTTAAACCAAGAGGGAGTAAGGATTGGTGTAATACGGTCTGTAATTGTATGTGATTGTGAGTTAAAGGAAGCATCCCCCTTGGAATTAATTAACTGCAATCAAGATATAGGTTGTTATTTATTTGACAAACTCACTCCACCTTGTAGTTAAAGCAATTGAAATTCGATCTTAAATTTTCGAAGTAAAAAGAAGTAGTCAATGTTGTTTTAGGGCACTCAACAGTAGTTATCAGTGCACATAAATTTTTTTTTTCATGTTTAAAATGTATATTAAATATATTGAAACAACTTTACATTGTATATGAAATTAAAAACATCATTAAGAGTTTTTTAACCTTCCTATATTTTTTTTTAAATCGACGAGATTCGATGTGTTACGACCCCTAAGTTAGTAATGCACTGTACAATAATAACATCACACGTCTGCCCTAGTTGACGGGGCGCCAGCCGACGTTCCACCGGTCTCATCTACTGTAGGTATGTTCTAATTAGTCAGAACTACGTACATACCTTGGCAGTAACCCCCACTTGAGGCTGTACACGCTAACTAGAGGTAAAACTGTGCATGACCGAACATCAATTAAAATACCGGGGCCAAGTACAGATTGAAACCTACCCTGACGAAGTTACACCCCCTCGAAAATTAATGATGCAATGTTATAACTCGTATCAAGTCAATGATTGTGTAGTGGTGTTTCTATAATAGGTACATATAAACATACTTTTCATTGAGTCGATTTAAATAATGAACATTTCGAAATTTACTGTATGTTAATAATAATTGTACGTGGGAATCCTGGCCAGGGTGCAATTTATGACACTCTTCACTCTTCAGACGAGGGCTGTTTAAAAGGAATCAATCCATTGCATTCGCATTAACGACTGAGGAAAACCTCGGGAAAAACCTTCAGTCAGGATTGCCGGTCTCGACGGGATTTGAATCCGGGACCTCCCGAATCAGAGTCGCGTGCTTAACGCTCGAGCCAGCACTGTCGGTATACTGTATGTGATGTGTTAATATTGCAGAGTAGAAAAATCACCTTGTTACAATTTGTATTCACAAAGCTAAAGTGTTTACTTTTATGAATAAAAGTTTTCATAATAAATATCTTACAAGTCTATAATCGTGGCTTCAACTTTAAACCACACGCTAACGCCTCTTTTTTACCTAGACAGGAAGTGCAAAGTTACTCCCCCCTCCTCCCCTCCCCCTCCCCCCCAAATAGAAGTTCTAGTCAATCAAAATGTAGATTGATGGTCATTGGTCCGTCATTAGTGCACGGGTTTGTAAATGGAAATTTGTAAAGAATGTATGCAACAGTTTGTTTTTTTCTTAGTAAAAATACATTGGTTTACAAAAAACAAGCCATTAAATACATTAAAATAAAAATTGATAATTGACTGCACTTCAATCAATTACATTCACCTTAGTGTTAATATATTTTTACATACATTATTTTAAATCAAAGTTGTGTGAATTTCTGTTTATTTCGTCGTATTACAAGTAAACATTGAACGTACTTTGACTGTTATTTAGGATTTGTATGATATGAAGAAAACAGGACATTGAAATGTACCATATTGATGCTGCATAAATGTATCGATGAATCTTCTGATTCTGAAGTATATATCCTTACGTACTGTTCTCTCCTTCCTATATTTATTATATAACCCATGTATTTATTATGCCAAAAATGTGTGGACAATCATCTTTATTGCGGGCAATTATACACGATTAATAAAAACGTTCAAATGAAAAAGCTTTTACAATTCCACCACTCGCCATTATTTACTACAATTCAGAAATTAATAAAAGTCCGCCCCAACCGGGAATCGAACCACGGATCTCCTGCATTCCAGACAGGCGTCTTTACCACTAGACCATCAGGACGGGTACATTTTATTCTCTGAATTGGTTGGGGCGGACTTTTTTAATTTCTGAATTGTAGTAAATAATAACAATAACACCTACGAGAGTGTTTCCCGACTAAACAAATCGAGAAATCCACCACTCGCATTTCTGTTTATTTCTCTTCAGCCATCATTGATTAAGTCCGACATTTAAACTTTTTACTTCGCTTCGAATTCATTTCGCAATCGGTCGAGTTCATTCCTCTAATGTGCATTACTCTACTTGCATGTACGACTGGGTGCACACGCACTTGTACACTCGAGTGCACGCCCGGAGATACACGGTACACATTGCAAATTAAAATGCATCGTTCGCAATCAAATAGGTGTAATGGTACATTAGGACGGATTGGATAACATTTACAAATTAATTCCCTGGTAGGGATGTTGTTAATTAAATGTTATTGGTTAGTTCTGTAGTTATCTAGCTATTTGATAAGCTATAACGGACGAGTAAACAAATAGAGATAGAAGCACTGATGCACGGTAGGTACAGGAAAAACATGAAATGTGTAGCGAATACAAGCTAAAACTGCATCCTTGTAATACAACATGCTTGTTTATTGTAGAAGAGTTGTTCAACTCGTCACTTTGACGACTCTAAAGCTGTAACAAACTAATCAGCTTAAGTTCTCATGAAGATGTTACCCACATAGGTGGCGAAACGTCGAGGAATGTTACTCAGGATAATAATTTATTTTAATAATAATTTTTAATAATTTATAATGTGCTATGGGCTTAAAGCTCTCTTTTGGCTACATTTCTACGACAAACTACTAAACTAGGACAAAAATATATGAAAATCATAGCGAAAGTTTACAATGTGAATTAATTTATAATTAACATAATATTTTGCTTTAAACGAGATTATTTTAACCATGTAAATAATCTGGGTAAGGTTGAAGTGTAGCGAGAAAAACATTCAAAACAATGGTGTGAAATTTGAAGTTATAATAATAAACTATATGACATAAAGCGAGTGTTGAGGAAGTTATGCAGAACACATTATCCCTTCTCGATCGCCTAGGCCTACCCTACACAATCTTCACTATCTTTATAAAACTTAGTTTTAGATATACTGTGTACACAAGTGAATAGTGTTTTAAGTATATCTTCCCAAATTAAAAATCAACTTTGAATGTAAAAAATTTAAGTACTGTTTGGAAGTTTATATCTCTACCGTTTCTTTGGAGCCTGCCTCTCAGCTTAGGGTATCCCTGCCCAGCCTCTCTCTGGCTTACTACTTAGTCTCAAACCTCCCTAGTGCGGACATTGTGCGCGATATTTCTAGTACAACGCACGTCAATAGCATCGCATATCTTGATCCTATGGTATTCAGATAGGGAGAGCTTTCACGACTAGGGCGCAGCGTACTCGCCTGGTGGCCGGTCAGAGAACTACACACAATAGGATGGACTTGCGACATATTGAAAAAGATTATCTGCAATACCGATTGAAATGTAGAACTACCAGAACAAGATTGAATTTATTAGTAACTGTTTCGTGCAAGAAATATAATTTTTATTTAATATCATAAACGACATAACCGACAGTTTTGGCTGTAGCGACTCTGATTCGGGAGGTCCCGTTTCAAATCCCGTCGAGCCTGGCAATCCTGACTGGAGTTTTTTCCCGTAGTTTTTCTCAATCATTAATGGAATTCAAGGGATTGAGTCCTCTTAAACCGCCCTCGTAAACCCCTTCACAAGAATTGTCCTAGCTCCAGCAATATACCTTAGTTAGACACCTACCCTGGATAGGCTTCCCACGAAAAATTATTGTTACAAATTACATTTCTGAATCTGTAAGCCATTTATTTTCCAAGTTATGAGAAAAAAATGTTATGTTTTGTATTTTATAATACTAATTATGAACTCTTTTACCTACTTCATTACAATAAGTTTAATGTTTAACGGTATCGATTAACAAACATCAATTTAAAAATCCGTTATATTGAATTTTAATACCATTTTGATCCAAGAATTATTATTACAATAAGTTATTTATTAACGCCGCACAATTTTGACAAGCACAATCATTAAAATTAATTAAGTATTGTAATAAGAACTGTTTGAATATTTCTTGGTAATCCAATCTAGGTGCCCGTTAGGGCGCCGCAGCCAAGCCGCGGTGCGCTACACACTCAAGCACCTTATACACCAAGCAGAGTTGGGGTGATTTCGAGGTGTTACCCAGCCGTCTTGTAACGTGATGTGAACTTGAAAACTATCACAATCGAGGGGATTTAGGTACCTGACAACACATGCCAAATTTTATTGGGGTACGATTATTCCTTCTTGGTGAAAAAATGGCTTGAAACATGCTCAAAATCACTTTAAGGATGTTAGCTACTGCTACTGCTACTACTGCTACTGCTAACATCTAATACGTCGGCCCGCGATTCTGACCAGACGGGTGGGACTACAATGTTCATATTTTACATGGACATTAAGGTTATAGAAATATAGTCTCTTTTGAAAAAAAAGTTGAAAAAGTTTGTTGGAAGGCTTCCAAATAAAGGTTTTAAAATAAGCCTTAAACACTTGGCATACAATCAACAAGTAACCATAGTTACTTGACACTTTTTTGACGGTATAAGCAGAGTTAGGCGGGAAAGTGCGATACGTAAACAAATAGCGGACATTTAAAATTTTTTTCTTTTGTGTGGAACGAGAAAAGGTGTCATTATACTCTCATAAAACAAATCAGAAACCGTCCCTGGCCTAGGCCCAGATGTAGAAAATTATTTATAATGCAAAAGTGTAGGTCTAAAGTTCCATTTGGCTACAGGACTAGTAAAATTCATACTTACATTACATGTTTGACAAGCCTAGCCAACCCTATGCCAGCACAACATTGTTCTGATATGAGCTTGCTCATCTGTTTGTTTACATAATTGCATCAATCAAATCATTTCATACAACTCGTCTTTCGATTGGCCCGCGTTTATGAAGGCACTGCCATCTAGAATAAATATAGAACTTTTTCGAGCTCTTTGCTATACGCAAATCTTTTTAAAGTGTTTGGATTTCGTGATACTCTTTCAACCATAGACATCCTATAATTGGCTAGACCAGCAGTCGGTGGTCCACTTCCGGTACAATTAGAAGCCATCTTAAAATGACAGTTTACATGTTAATCAAATGGGAGCGATTTGTGGCCAAATAGTACTCAAGATTGCCGCCAGGTTGACAGGTAAGCATACTAGCCTTTAACACCAAATGATTACTAAATTCCCTTATGCAATCACTTCGTATTGTTTCTTTTGTTTAATACCATGCTGCACAAGCTAAAACCATATCAAACAATCCAGTAAAATACTTTATTGCATTAAAAAAGCATAAATTAAAACACCAAATCGCCATCTTGAAATGGGCCGGTTGAGTCTTCAATTTGCTACGCTCGCGCCTGTGCGGAGGTATAGGAGACTGCTAATCTAGCCTACTATAGGGGTTTAATATCAATGCTTTCAACTCACAACCCATGATGTTTTCCACGATACCGTTCAAGAATACCAATTCCTTCGAAAACGAAAACGACTTCGTTTTCAAATTGCGTTTTCAACTCATCTCCCACGAACTCAAGAATTGGGGTCCAGTCCTTATACCGTCGTTATACCATGGTTATACCACCTATACCCAGGATGTACATGAATCCGGGTCTAGATATTTTACATCCTATATTGTTACTGCTAATACCATAGAATTTAAATCAACTTTGATAAAAATATTATATTTTAGCAATTAATAATTTTGTAATGGAACTTGAAAAAGTAATGAGATCACACACATAACAAAAACTTGTAGAAATACAGCCAAACCTTACACACTCAAAAGGAATGAGATCTAAAAAAGGGCCAAGCTCATCTACCCTTCCACATAAACGTTCAGTGTCCCATAACAGCATCCTCGAAAAGCTTGGCAAAATAGAATTTGCATGTTATTACGTTTAAATTAATTAGAAAAAAAGAACTTGGATAAACTATTACGTTAAATTAATAATCGCAAATTCTATTTTGCCAAGCTTTTCGAGGATGCTGTTATGGAACACTGTACGTTTATGTGGAAGGGTAGATGAGCTTGGCCCTTTTTTTAGATCTCATTCCTTTTGAGTGTGTAAGGTTTGGCTGTATTTCTACAAGTTTTTGTTATGTGTTATCAGGTTACTCTCCACGTAGAGATGTTTAGTCTGTGTCCTCTGACGTGGCTAGAGCCTAGAGCATAACCGTGTTCACTCGCCTCATTAAAACCAGAAACAGAATATTCTACCTTGCAAACACGAAACCGAACGACAAGGAAAACACATTCTTTCTAATAACGAGATACTAACGGTGGGGAAAACCACGAATACAGGATCTTACAATATAGGGTTACATTTTAATAGGTTATTATTCTTGTTATGAAGTATGTGCTAATACACAAGAAGTCGAATTTTCCCTAATAAAATAAACCCTTGAAATAATATGTAGAAAGTGTATGGTTTGACGGAAAGTTGTTGTCAAGAAAGAAATTGCAAAACGCTTCGTACAATGATGAGTTTGGTTTGGGATGGAATTAAATAAATTGGATTGGCTAAAAATATTCAATTCAAGAGACGAGAGATATTTTGCTATCGGGACTTTACAAATTGTCACAGAAATACACCTTTGCATTGTGTAGGCATTGGTTTTGAGGTAATGTCTAAATGTATTTACTTTACTTTATCTATTGGTCTTCAATTACCGACAGTGTTGGCTCGAGCGTTAAGCGCGCGACTCTGATTCGGGAGGTCCTGGGTTCAAATCCCGGGGAAACAGGCAATCCTGACTGAAGGTTTACCCGAGGTATTCCTCAGTCGTTATTGAGTCCTCTTAAACAGCCTTCGGACATCTTCTCATAATTGTTCTGTCAACGACGTACCTAGTTAGACACCTGGAAGAGGGGCATAAATTGCACCCTGGGCAGGCTTCCCACGAAAAATGAAAATGAAAATGAATTTAACTTTAATTCTATTAACTTGTTAGAACTGATTTGATTTTTAAAAAGTGGGATTGGATACACCTAATATTTTTAATGATTGTAACAATATATGTGAACAAGTTAAAGTCACTTTATTTGAATTATTTGAATATTGAATAATAAATTATTAACATTAAAATATATCGAAGAATAGTGTTTAGATCGTAACGAAACGTTGAGAAACGAATGAGTATAGAAGGCAACTTTTGTTTTTATTTAATTATTTAATTGTTTTGTTCCCAAAATTATTTTATTGTTTGGGAACTTTGTAACAAGTTAATTGGTTCTTAATGCCCAGTTCATATAAAGTCGTAAGGTTTAGTCGTAGTCGTAAGGTTTAGTCCTAGTCGTATGGTTTAGTCCTAGTCGTATGGTTTAGTCCTAGTCGTAAGGTTTAGTATAGTCGTCATGGTTTGTTGTTTTGTTGTTTGCTTTGTTGCAAGTGATGTTTCGATCTCTGATTCGCTAGTCGTAAGAATTTGTTGTTTGGTCGTAAGAAAGATGAATATTTTCAACTTTCTTATGACTACGACTACGACTAAACCATAAGACTAAACCTTGTGACAGTGTGTGAAAGATAACATGTGTTCCCTATGTTTCATCTGCTTCTTATGACTAGGACTACGACTAGGACTACGACTACGACTTTATGTGAACTGGGCATAATATCGAGTTTAAACTATTGTTAACAAAACTTGGAATTAAAACGTATCATTATTGTTAATGAAGACTTTATTTTCAAGACAAAGGAAGCTGTAACAGTTTGGGATTAAATATCACAACGAATTGAAAAAGCAAAGTAGCAAGTTAGATGAACCTGCACAAATTTGTACTGATAATAGTACCCAGTGTACTTAGTTTTAATAAAATATATTTATTATTTATTTATTTATTATTTATTATTTAGAGACTACCAGCTCACTTACTCGTTCGACTACTGTACTACTGTACAAGTTACTTGTTCGAGAAAACCCACAAGCACAAAAATAATGTGTTTGGGAAAAAATACGGGAATGTTTTGATTTTAGAATCGACTTTCTATATCCGCACTTTTACGACTAATCTTTCTGGCGCATCTCAGGTTCGAGCGTGATCTTACAAATCGGATCGAGGGGTTATGAAATTTTTTAGTGTATATCTGTAGATATAACAGTTTCTGTTCGTGTGACTTTAAATTAAACTCAACATCCGAATCAGCTCACCCCAAGGCAATCCTGGGAACTGAAGCTTTTCTTTAGTTGGCTCAAGATGGAAATAAATACACTTGAGTAAACTTATTTCACGATACTGGATGGATCAATCACGTTCTTGAATTTCTAATCTAATATCAAAAGCTATACATTTTTTGCTGCAGCCTTTGGCAGAAATTAATTTTTTGTAGTTTAAGTGTTGCATAACTCTCCTGAAATAATCAACAACACAATATTCGGACAATATTTCGGTTCACTCAAATACTTTCTCAAGAAATATATTCCCGACTGAAACTCTGGGATTCTGCGTCTGATGAAGCAAGTCGTGACTACAGACGACGTCGGGAACACTCACTTGCAAGAAAGGCAGAAAAAACAATAAATATATGCTTCTAATAAAGTCGGGACTATTTGTATTTCAAAAACGATTTTATTGTTTAAATACGTGTTTTATGCATTAGATTGGTGAAGAAAAACCAATGATGACAATGTATGAAATTTAACAAAATCAATGAATTATACGGTATATCAAAATTAATAACACATTTTTGACCATCTCATTTTAAGAACCGTAAGTCAATTAGACTTTAATAACGTTAAAATGCGAAAAAGCTTGACCTTTTTCAATCTTTTTTATCTAGTACAATTTAAATTCCAATTAGTGACTTGCCTAAAAACTTATGCAGATCTTTATCTGTTGAACGCTAGACGACTTAAACCCTCTCCAAGAGTACCTATTAAATAATCTCCTCTCTGCAAAGATCAAACCGGGTTAATTAGACCGTATTATTTATGTTTTGTAACTTTACGTCCAATTATACGATTTAGAATAACAATGATAGCGTAACAAGAATCCGACTTTGCTTTTAAATTCGTTTCTTGATATTTCTGTTGTTTGATGATAATTCCAGGCGAAACATTCAAGTGAAGCTCTTAAACTCATGGCAGCTTTTGAAGAGAAACATTTAAATATCAAACATTTCCGAGGAACAAATTACACAATTACAAGATTTTAATTGTAAGTTGTAATCCAATTATTCCCTTAGCTAATTATTTTATTTTTCCAAATTCCAATTTAATTCCAGACAGAGTAAATAATTTAAAAAGTGTGAAACAAAGTACCTAGCAGTATGCACTTCTTAGATATTAATCTTGTGGAAAAAAAACAGGAGAAGAAGTTAGAGGTAGTCACGTTGTGAATAAGTCACCATCAGACTCTCCTATCCTGACCACGAATAATAAAACAACAATACGTAATACTTTTATAGGAAACCTGGATTTTTAGGCTAACTGTGTGTTTTTTTAATTATATGATTGAAATGGTTTGATATTGGGCAAGTTGGGACACTCAACCTCCCATGAAAATTAATGTTGTGGAAAGTTACTTTTCCTTTAACATTCCATATATTATTATGGTTATGATTTCGTTAATTTTCTTAGGGAATTACGTATATCATATTTACTTATTTATTGGTTTACCCTTAACCACAGCATTGCTGTCATTTTACATTGGGGTAGGATTAATAAAATTTTAAATCATATGAAAACATAAAACGTACAAAAAAACAGTAGGTACAACAAAACTATTTCAGTAAACATACAATTTATATTAAGGATGGAAAAAAATAATTTACAAATATTGTTTAAAATATAGAAAAAAAAGTTAAATAATTTACCACGTAATTGTTTAACAAGCTATGAACGAACAAGGTGCGATGTATTCTAAGCTGTTAAAGCTAAAATAATTAAGAGGTGCCGGATAATCTCCTAATTTTAACTTCGTTTCTCAGGTTGGGAGTTTCAAGCCAGGAAAGTTTCGGCTTCTATTAAAACCTGGTTAATCCTGGGCTGACGTCTTCTTCCATCATCCGCTCAAACGTTCACAGTGAGATCATGTTGGATGAAGGCTCGCGTAATATGCTTCACCAACTACGCGTAATAGGTTAACAGTGATAGTCTAGCTGATAATATAAGATTATGTAATCTGATCCGACATGACAGTGACACATCATCAACTTCTGAGCATTAGTCTCGGCAATCATGTACTCGAAAAGCCTGGGTGCTCACCAGGACGCCACAGCACAATGGACGAAGCCTTCAAAATTGATAAAGTAAGGTCATCTTTTATCAAAACAGGTATAAAGAATTCGCAAAGAAAAACCTGGAAGGAGTGAGAAGCTCCCAAAACACAAATACAGCCAAGACAAAAATCCCCCTCCCCCCTACACAGGGTCTTGTACGGCAAGTCAACGACGTAAAAGCATATTGACGCGTGTTATCACCTTTGAGATCATCTCACCTGACAACAATGATGTATGCTCTATAGTGGTAGCGGTACGCAAATAATACTGCACTTTTTGAACACGGTTTGCCACTTTGCACAGTTGTAGGTGGGACCAAAAGCAATATTTTAGGATGGGAGGCACTCAAATTTCCCTTAGAATTCAAAAAGGCTGCCATTTTTCAAAACGATGTTCTCAGATACAAAAATTATTTTGATGTGTCCTAATAAATCATGTTTGGTATCGTTTTCGTATATTTCTGACTCGAATAACTCGAAAATAATGTCAAAATAAAATCCGGGTGATATTCTAGAAGTTTAACACCTTTTTAGTAGTATTTCAAGAAAATCTTCTTAGATTAGGTCCGACGTAGAAACTCCTTTACCCTACCCTGTAATGCTTCTAGAATAAAATTATTATGATTTAAATGTTTAATTTAAAACCGACATTCATTTTTTTACATTTTGGCCAGTCATTGCTGCGGCAACCAGAGGTGCTCAACAGGTGGTTAATGATTATTGTGCTGATTAATATGCTGCTCTTTTTTAACGCGGTTTGGCACTTGGCTCAGTTGAAGCTGGTACCCAAACGATTTTTTAAGATGTGGAGGCATTTAAAATTCCCTTCGAATCCAAGATGGCGGCGATTTTTGGAAATGACCTTTGAACACAAATTTTGCTCAAACGACTAATAATGTCATGTTTGGTGTCAAGTACATATGAATTTGAGCCAGAGAACACGAATTTGAGCTCAAAATATAATGATACGTATATTTTACAAATTCACACTGCTATTATCACAAATGGACTAATTGATAGGTATTTATAGTAAAGAATACAGGTATTTAAGATTTTCTGTTTAAAGCAATTTTATTACTTCTGTGCCGCGTTCTTCGCTAACTTCATACATTGCTCTCTTGGCAGAACGCTTGCCTTTGGAATTAAAAGCAGACACTGGAAAATCAGTGAATGCTTGAAAATCTCTGAGTGCTTATGGTCAGTTTGCCTTGTTACCTATGCGCAGGTCACCATTTGCTGAAATCGAAGGGGACAAGCCTGATTTTCGTGTGGAATAAAAGTCATCTAATTCAATTTCCCTGTGCTGACTTGCAATGAATAGTTTAGAGAAAAGCTGCTCATCAGTCATCACACTTCTTATTCTTGTCGCCTACAGACGTAATTTTAGTTTAGCCGTGAAATCTTTTTGTTCACTGTCTTTCAGGGTTGAAAAGTAGTTATAAGTTATCAACTATTTAGTATCTCCATTACAACCTTATACAGATTGATGCCATCATCTACAAGAGAGTTTAATGTGTCAACACTTTCCCTGCTCACTTATACCCGGCTGTCAATTACTATAAGATCTTCGCTTAATTCCAAGAACGTATTACCAAACTCTAGAAAACTGTCTTTGAGTCGACAACTGCTATGAATCAATAATTATAATAATAATATTGTTAAAATGTAACACTAAGAATCCACTTTATAAATATAAGTACCTATAGCTTACATAATACTCACTATAGTGGTACCATTTATATTTTTTATACATTATATACTTTGATTGAATACTACATAATTATATATACATACCAAGATTCAACGTCATCTGCCATCTAAACCTGACTGCCACAAATATTATGCGCCCACACACAAGCCTCTCTCATGTGGCATTCACCTTCATATTATGTAAATCAATGTTTGTTTTTTCTGTTTTGTATTATCTGTATCAATGAAGTTGAATAAAGCGTGCTTAATCTGGATCTGAAATCTGAGCGCAAGTGTCTTCCCTAAACATAGTCTGGTATGCTGAGTATTGCTCATGTTGTCGAAGAATACTTGGGGTTTCATCTTGTGCGGGAATAAATTCACTGTGTAACCTGCAGACTTTAGGACATGCAACTGACCACCTCCAAAGAGCCACTGGATCTTCTGTTAGGCCCTCTTCACCACCGACCGTCAACCTTAATAAGAGCATTATTTTGTTCGTGTGCTTTATCTACGGCAAGGGCAGAGAATGGTCTGGGTCCCTGGGAGTCTTGTAGATAATATAGTTTCTACTACAGAACTCACGGTGAACGCTGAGAGCTCTTCAAGGTCTTTTACATGAATTGTCAATCAGCGAGAGTAATGTGTGTGATCAAAAACAAGAAACCAAGGAACTATGCGTTTGAGAGATTCTTTGAACAGGTTATAGCTACCATTTTTAAGTGACCATTGGACTAAAATTTGCTGAGCTTGGCATGGCCCAGCTCAATGCGCGCACTCAGGTGTTCATAGGCGCCAGCTCCGTTGGTGCAGGAGAGCCAAATCACCCACGAGATAGATTTGTGTAGGAGCTGTGCACCCAAACAAATCATCACAATCATTATCACAAACGGTAGTTCTTCTGCGCATCCACTCACACACATACGGAATTGAATGGTATATATGCAAGATTTTTTTTTCAATGTGAGAAACATTAATTATTGTAGTAGGGCTGATTCGAAACTACCGCAAAGCCGCCAGTGCCAGCCACTAGCGGGGATGTAATTTAATCTATCACCTCAGTGACTCACTTCTTTTTGATGGGTTTCCAGTTTTGACTGCACAAAAACTACATTATTTTGGTATTGCATTCAGCCCACAACTTTTTTCTAAAACGCACCAAACGCACTCTAAAAACCTGATTTTCAAAATTTTCGCCTGCGGCGCTATGTTGCCCCCCGAACCCCCCGTGTGGTCCCCATATACTACCTCCGAGACATTAATTTCGCCTCACCAGTAAAACTACCCCAGAGCCGCAACTGCTCTACGCCATAGTTTGTCTAAGTTTTGAGCACGCACAGTCGTTCTGAAAAGTTGGCGCCCCTGTAGGTGTTGATGATTTATGCTGAACGGTTGGTAATACATTACAAAATTTTGCATGCATGTTAATGAAGTACTTTTATGTAGATATCCACACTTGGTTGCAAATAATGAGCCAAAAAGGTCCATTGCGAGACATAAGTCCAAAACGCGAAAAAAATGAGAAATCCAAAACATGGATTTCAAATCTAGAAATTATCACCAAACCGTTTATATTACGATGAAACCAAATTAACCTGCTAGTTCACATTGATTTAATCGTTGATATCCAGTATTCAAATATGCGTTAAAATAATCTGTACACTTGTAATAAATTCCCGAAGTTCACCAAAATTGAGTAAATTACGGAGATTTTACGATTTGTGTATTCAAAATTAATGAATTAATTTAGGAATACGCGTACTGGATCTCATAGATTGATTCTTTATAAAAGTTCGTGTGAAATATTATACCGACGTAATTAACCGTTTACCCGAAAGAAAGAAAAACAAAAAACTGAGTTCTGAAACTCGTCTCCGAGCCAGCCTCAGCGACTCCTCTTAACAACGTCACAAAGTAAGCACAGGCCAAGTAAACTCCAGTATTGAGTTTAAATTCTACAAAATACTCAGTTTCTCAATTTTTGGTATTTTACTTTAATATTGACGTAATATTTGTATTCTGAGAGTCACTTACATACGAAAATGACTCCCAACACAGATGAATTTGAAAAACTGCAAGAATTTGTTTCTAAGGTCAAATTCCAAAAATTGACGCCATCTTGGATTCGAAGGGAATTTTTATTGTCTTCACATCTTAAAAAAATCTTTTGGTACCAGCTTTAACTGAGCCAAGTGCCAAACCGTGTTTAAAAAAACAGCATATTAATCAGCACAATAATCATCAACCACCTGTTGAGCACCTATGGTTGTCGCAGCAATGACTGGCCAAAAGTAAAAAAATAATGTCGGTTTTAAATTAAACATTATAATCATAATAATTTAATGCTAGATGCAATTACAGGGGCAGGGTAAATGAGTTTCTACGTCGGACCTAATCTAAGAAGATTTTCTGAAAATACTACTAAAAAGATGTTAAACTTCTAGAATATCCCCGGATTTTTATTTTGACATTATTTTCGAGTTATTCAAGTCAGAAATATACGAAAACGATACCAAACATGATTTAATTAGACACATCAAAATAATTTTTGTATCTGAGACATCGTTTTGAAAAATGGCCGCCATTTTGAATTCTAAGGGAAATTTCGAGTGCCTCCACATCCTTAAATATTACTTTTGGTCCCACCTACAACTGTGCAAAGCGGCAAACCGTGTTCAAAAAGTGCAGTATTATCGTTTTTCATGTCGTGTACCGCTACCACTACTACTCATTCCGCTTCTCCGGTGAATAAGCCAAGTAATACAATCTCGCGTACCGAGGTGTACTCAGTACACACCCCTGCAATGCAATTACTGTACTGCAGGTATACAGTAGGTCATTGATCTCCGCGCGAGCAGGGTGGGTTGCCTACACCGTGGTCCGCAGGCGACGTGCCCATATCGCACCTTATACTTATACACACGCACTTTCATTAGGGTACTGACCTCGTCAACTAATAATTAGTTAAACGAAACTTTATATACGTTATCATCTACTTACTATCGGCATAGAAACTTTTCTGTGTCAATTCCGTGTGTTTATTATTTTATGTATTATTATTATTACCAACAAATCAAGGTACACATAGTGAAATTAAATTGTTGTAGAGAATCGGAGAGGGCTTGACATAGTAAATTATGCCTGATTCCCTTCGTTACAACTAACTATAAAAATTAGCTTAATATAATATATAAAAATACAGCAGTCTCCCTATATCTTAGTCACCCAGTGTGACCCTCTTTAAGTGTCTAATTAGATCATTATACCAACTGAAGGTTTTGGCTCAAGCGTAAAGCGGAACCCCTGTTCGGAGGTCCCGGGGGAAAACGAAACCGACTGATCGTTTTCCCCGGGTTTTCCTCAGTGTAAAAACAATGTAAGAAAAAGAGTTTCTTAAAA
>JAMZAV010012416.1:0-17529 GCA_024449915.1 Sweltsa coloradensis | reverse complement strand
AATTTGGGGTGTTCCCCAATTTGTTTATTCTGGACTAGTATAAATAATAATGTAGATTTTCGCACAATTCCCGTTATCTAGACTTATACACGTTTTCTGAATATTGGGTGAAATGTCATTCACACCGCCATGCACTTCTCATCGTGTCAATTGCTCGGCGACAATCAAATTCATACATAATCATCTTCATAATAATCATCATAATCATCATAATTTATGGTAAATGCATCTTAACACAATTCGATTTGTAAAGAAAATGAATTAAAAACCTTCTTGGTGAACATACATCCTCTACAATAAGCTAATATACTCTTGAGTCTTATAAATTTAATATTAATATTGCTGATTGTATAATTTTTATAATCAATGGCGTTGTTTATTTATTTATTTATTTATTTAACGTCTATCCTATTCAGTTATAAAAACTGATTTACAAAGGAGGACAACTAAATAAATCTAATTACATAGATGCAGAAACAACAATAAACTACATTTTCGTAAATATTTGAAATAGTAGCATTACAACAAAAAATGCATTTAAACACAACAATTTTGCGTACGTACGCGTAAATACTACGTACTGCATGTGTTACCATTAGTATGAAGACCCAATTTTCTGGCAAGGGTTGAGTGGTTAAACCTTACCTTCTTGTAATTACTTCTGCGTGCGTTTTGCATACACTACCATTAGTATGAAGATAAGTTATTTCTGGCAAGAACTGCATGAGTCCTTCTGTACGACTTCTGCTCATGGCTTTGCGCTGTGTGCCTGTAGGAATCATCCTCTTGCTATAACGGTGCGTGAGTACTGCAAGTATTACCATAAGTATGAAGACACGATCCTCCTGGCAAGGGCTGAGTGGTTAAACATTACCTTCAAGGTGGGCTGTAGTTAAAGTGGGGTAATTTCAAAAACGCGTTTTTATGTATTAAAACACATTTTTGACACGATTTTGATAACCCCAGTAAAACCAAAGCTCAAACGCACGAGCCGTTCGAGAGCTAGCCCGCCTCAAAGTTGGAGGGGTGGGGGTTCCTACGTCACCGCTCCTTAGTCTCGACGGCCGGGGGTAGCTGGCTGCAGCCAACTACACACCATGCGTGGATGGCTCAAGCCCTTGCTTTCGCCGGAAACTTACTACCCCCAATAATAGTAGTACTAAATAACAAAATAATAATAAACTCAATTAATTCACCAATGAAGAAATTATTCAAATACTCAGGCTCGTAACCGTCAGTTGCTTTAAAACCAACGTAGAAGGGTAGAACCCTGTTGGTTCTGGGTACCTTTCGTGCGAATACAGTTCACAACACACGATGGATATCCCAATAACCTTCCTTTTCTTTTTGCCAAATGTTGACCACGAATTCATCCAGTAAACAAATTGTTGGTAAGCAACGTAGCGATATGTATTATTAAATGATTCGTTTAGAATTACTAATTGGCTATCAGGCGCATGCAAAGCTAATAAGTGATTTGCTGTGTTCAGTGTATCAAGATTTAACACGGCACTTTAAAAAATAATATGTTCTGTGATACAGTCAGCACTGCCCCGATGTTCCCTTATTACTTTACTATCACTGCAATACAGTGAATACCCACTAGTTTAGTCTATCAACGTTATTACGCACTCCCCACAATTACACCAATCAATATTCCCTGATCTGCCTATAAGTGATTTTTTTGGTTAATTCTCCCTTCTATCAGAACGTCGAGGCTCTAAATGATAGGGTTGAATAACGGCCATCACACTCACAAAACACTATCGTAGTGACTGCGTGGTGAAAGTTTATGACGCAGTACAGAAGACTCCAGAAAATAACTTTGGGTGTCTTATTGTGTAAAATGGTAGGCCTAATTGTTCACGGAAGAGACCCCAACCCCTTAACCCCCATTAACTGTGACCAATCATTTTGGACAGTTGAAAGATATATTGCACCAATAAACTTATATATACACGTCATGTTATACAGTGTATGAAAGTTGTTGATTTCATTACTTACTCTTTCTGTGAGGGTGGGGAAACGGAAATGGGGAAGATGTGAATTGGAGTATTCAGTCTTGCGTTACGCTTTGATTTACTTTGAAATGCATGAATGAGTGATACAATGAAACTAGGAACGTTGACATCACTAGATAATAAGTCGTCATCATTAGATGGTACGTCGTCGTAACTAGATGACACGTCGTCGTCAGTAATGCACTCTGAGGAAGAACACTCTGAAGATTCATCCACATCTTTATCATTATCCACAGGGGCGTCATCTTCGATAGTCTGTCAACGACAGTCATAACCGATTAATTCACGTTGAATTCCTATTTCCTGGATAGGATTCTCGTTCAACACAGTTGTGCCGACATGAATTTCTATCTCTGGCTGTACAATACTAATAACTACCAACTACAATACTAATAATAAATATTGTAACTCTGTATCAAAACTCTCGCTTTCTGTGAGAGCATCGCTCACTATCTTTCTTCTACTCGGTTCATTTTTGTGACATGTTGAAACGATGAATCTCCCCCTTTTAATTTTATTGACGGTTTTGAATCCTTTTTTAACACGGGATTCGAAATTGAGCCTAATACGCGGCATACCAAACTGATTTTTTTATAAATTAGATGATATTTCAAAGTCTTCGTCAGTAAAGTGGGTAGCACATACAACTGAATATTTACTAGGTGTAAACCCCATGCAATTAATTTTCTTCAAGCAAGATTTATGACGAGTCGGCGATCTATCACGATTTGGAAACTGAAAACTAACTTTCTTTCCATCGACGATCACCGATTTTCCTGGCTGATTACTGCACCCGAATACACAACATATATATTCATATTGACGCGTGTTCATGTTCATAATCATGGGGTTATCTAGCAATACAATACACAATAAAATACGTTTTAGAACAAAATCACAACACTGCCGCCTGGCATTTATCAACAAGAATAATAATAGAAAAAAACCGCTTTATAACTACAGTATGTACACACGTTTTACATTGAATTAGAAGGATGGTCACTTCGCACTGCTACCCCTATAACGCCCACACATATATAAAGGGAAGATGTTGTTGTTCCGTGCTAGCACAGTCAGGTCAGACAGCATGAGGTCCGCGGGCTGCGACCGCTGGGTGAGTGGGAGCGGTGACGTCACGGACGGCCACCCCAGAACTTCAACGCGCTGTCGTTTCGCGAGTTCTTATCCGTTTTGGATGGGGTTTTCGGCATTATAGTTTTTACATTGCCATTCTTAAGAAAATTCTCGGACCCTTGAGTACAGCCCACCTTTAGTTCGACTTCTGCTCCGGGCTTTGCCTATATGAATCCATCGTACTGCGATTTAACCTTGAGTCTATATACATTACCATTTACCTTCAGGATGACTACCGCTTGCCCGCTTCTGGCTGTTGCCTATATGAATCCTTTGGGGTGTGTGTACTGCGTATATATTTCCTTTCCATAGGACTCCAAAAACGTGTGCTATGTGCGTGTGCATTATACTTAGCATAAATACCTACACCACAGTGACCAGCATAGATCCAGCCTTTTCGAGAGAGCATTCGCAACTAACCAAAGAAAGGGAAACGCCGTAAAGGACAAGTCATTCAACATTTTCAAATTCAAACTGAACGCTACCCCACCCTCTTTCTGCCCTAACGGCTTAACAGTTGTTTGTCAAGACGAGTCGGGCTGGCCGTGTGTGGAAATGATATGGCTAGCATCCGTCGTGCCACATACTGCTGAGCTAGGTTAAGACGCATCTGGGCCACATATGGCTAGCCAGTTGTTTGACAAGTCATGGCTAGCCGCGTAAGGCAAGGATCTGGCTGGCATCCGACGTCCAAGCAGTTTAAAATGTATGGCTAGCCTGGTATGGGCCAGACGATGCCCAGACGTGCTTTCCCGTACGTCAGGCAGCCAGATGAGGGCCATACGTGGCCCAAACGATCCCGAAAATCCTGTGCTACTAGGGATTGAACCCGTCGTGTAAATGTGTTATTTTATTATTATAACAACGCTTATATTAGCTTCATGTGTTTGTCTGTCTGTCTGTCTGTCTGTCTGTCTGTCTGTCTGTCTGTCTGTCTGTCTGTCTGTCTGTCTGTCTGTCTGTCTGTCTGTCTGTCTGTCTGTCTGTCTGTCTGTCTGTCTGTCTGTCTGTCTGTCTGTCTGTCTGTCTGTCTGTCTGTCTGTCTGTCCCTTCAAACTGTTCAGACCGTATTCTAAGCAAGACATCCGAAGAGAGTTGTATTGTCAAGAACAGGTTTCCACGACACAATTATTAGGGAGCGAAGCCGTCTATATGCCTGCCCCTGTAAGTATCATGTCCAAGGAAATAAACAGACCACAACCTCTGATTGACACGCAAGTCAGCATTAAATTTTCGTTCAACATGGTCAACCATTGGTCAGGGGGCGGGGTTAGCCACACCAAAAAGGGTCAAAATTAGGTATTGTGCTAAGTATCTGTTCCAAGTAATTAAAGGGGATTACCCCAAAGAATTATTTTTTACCACATAATCTAGAGCATAATACTACACTAAATTGTCAGTTTAAAATATTATATCTTGTTAATGTGACTACACGATTTTTTAAAGTTTTTTGATACTGAAATTTTAGAAAATTATGCGTTTTGGTAAATTTATTAAATCGACTTATTTCTGCTTAGGCCTACTTTTTGTTCCACGTAGATACTAGGGCATCGTACCAATCTAAAATGGGCTTTTTTTTTAGAAAATTCTTGAAACTGTGCACATATATAGGCCTACACTCGAACAAGCAAAAAAAATATAGAAAATTTAGACTAAGGTAGGCAATGTACGTCAATGATGGGCAACATTTTTTGGGACCGAAATACTCCAAGATCACGGGGCTCAAAGATCGTCCCCTTGCAGTTCTCATGGGAGATTTTTGCCGATTTGACCTAGCTCGCAAATAACAAAGTTTGGCAATCTTATTCGTGTAATGGGGGGACCCAACATTTTTTTCTGTTTCATAACTATAGTTAACCTAAAAGATTTTTTTTTTTTAGTTTAGGGATGATTATACCTCTTTAATTAAATAACATGATTTTGGGACTGTGAATATGATTGTTTTTATTCAACAATCTGTTAACAACAATCTGTTTTTGTTGTTCCCTCGTACCTGTGCTTGCTTACGATTGTCTTGTTCTTACATAATCTTCACGACAAACTTTTTCATGTAGCTTAATCATAGTTTCTAAAACAGCAGCTGCATGTAAATTTTTTCCCCCCAGTGTTTCCTAAGATATACCAAGTTCGTAAGCTTTAATGTAGCGATATTAATTTAACATTTTCCCAATACATATTCATGTTTGTCATTCCCTGTTCTGCAGTTCGTGAGCATGCCCTCACGATTGCGGGGACGAGTCCCACCTGTTATCACCAAGTTGCAGCTTTGCGAGAGGACATTTATTAGTCCCCGACTTTCGATGACATGTGACAAGTGAAGAAAAGGTCCGTCTGTGACTGCAACGAAGGATGACGTCATAAATATCAATAACGATGGCGAGAACATTTGTTCACTTCTTGGGCTAGATCACATAAACTGTTGTGAGCGTCGCATAGTTTCTTCAAAGATGTTTTGTGTATATTTTGGTGGCATAGTTGTTATATCAGTAACTTGTTCTGTCTCTTTTAAGTCATTAAGGTATGCAAAAAAGTATTCGTTAACTATCTGAAATCTGTATTTTATTGAAATAACAATGTTAATATCATAAATACCGTTTTATATTAGCGTATGTATAACAATAAAATAAATACCTGTTTCAACTGCATATTTTGTAGAGGTGTGATATAGAACTCTAATTTTACTAGTTTGTAGAGATTTTTCTTCATTTTTGTTTTCTCATATCGATGATGAATGACTGAAAACCAGAGAATTGATTAATGCCCCGCCCAAACCCATAAACACACATATTATTAATAAACTCAGTTAAGAACTATTGTATGACCAAGCCTTACGTAAACCCGTCACTTGGGGCGTTCTCTGTTGGTGTATCACAGTCGTATCAAGCTTGCGGATGTCCAAATTTCAAATCGATCCAACCCTCCGTTCGAACGTTTTTGGCGAAAATATATAATAAAAAAATAAAACAGTGACATTTTTTCCGGCAGAGTCAAATGGAAACGCCGCTTCGCTCGCATCATAATATGGCTTTGTACTTTAATACGCCAAAAGGAGGTCGTAATTTGTTAATAAGCAAGGAATAGGTGCTGTACAAAAATGCTATTTAAACCCCATCGAGCTTGGAACTTACACTAGGATATAATCCCCAATCTATGAACGCTTTTTCAGGGGCGTTGTTTCATAAGCGTAAATGGTGCGTCACGTGTTATGCAGATTTTCTGTTGTTCTGTGAAAAAATCATTTCAATCTGGTAAAGCATGTAGGTGTTATATGTAGAAGAAACATTTTTTAAGCGAAAAAAAGCGTAAAATTGCGATTTTCATAAGAAATAATTTTTCAATTGCGCTCAAATATCACACGAATATATAAATTCATAAAATTAGGGTTCTGTTTAAAAATCATTACAATCGGATAAAGCATGTAGGTGTTATAAGTCGAAGAAATTTTTTTAAACGAAAAAAAGCGTAAAATTGCGATTTTCATTAGAAATAATTTTTCTGTTGCGCTCAAATTTCACATGAATATAATAATTCATAAAATTAAGGTTCTGTAAAAAGATAATTACAGTCGAATCAAGCATGTAGGTGTTATAAGTCGAAGAAATGTTTAAAGATTTTGTTTTAAATCGAAAAAAATCGTATAATTGCGATTTTCATGAGAAATAATTTTTAGATTGCGCTCAAAAACGTGGCAGTTCTAAGTTCAGAGATTTCGAAGTCCTCCAGAAAATTTCATCGCAATTGGAGTATCGGTTTAGCCGTAATCGTGTTAAAAAACAGCCAAAAATACAAACAAAAAAAACATTCCGTATTTTTTTCTATAGTGTAGTGAAATGGAATCTTCGCTTCTCTCGCTACGCTCATCCAATAAAGAAAGCAATTTAACATCAAGTTGAGTTCAAAATTAAGTAATATTCGTACTAGGAAGCTTCGCAAACGCTTTTTCAGGCGCGTTGTTGATTTTACTATGAAAACGCTTAAGTCCCACCGCGTTGATAGATGAGCTTTTCTGTAAGTTTTTAGTTTGCGTAGGACCACTTACGTAAGTACGATATTCATGAGAAATATTTCTTCGATTGTACCCAAAAACGTGGCAGGTCTAAGTTTAGAGATTTCGAAGGTTCCCTTCCAATTTTCATCAAGATCGCATATGCCGTTTGCCCGGAAGCGTGCGAACAAACAAAAAAAACGAAAAAAAAACATTGGAGCTAAATGTTTTGAGGGTCAAACAAATTGAAGTCTTCACTTCGCTCTCCATTTATAGTCCGTGGAACAAGCTGCTAAAACTATAGGAACATTTCAAATCCGGAAACCAGCACCAAAATTTAGGAGCAGGTAAAAGACATATTTTTAGAATGTTATTTTCACGGGGGACACGCATGGTAGCAAATAAGTCACCTGTCATGGCGTCCACAAGATGGCCGCCAAAATAATTCTTAAAATTGCTGTAACTCAAGAAGTAATCATCAGATTTGGACAAACAAGGTTTTGTTTTATTCGGTTTTTATTGCTCTACAAAAATGTCAGTAGAAATTTTACCGTAAATACAATAGTTTTAATTATATTTATATATTATTACAATGTATTGCAATTATAGCACTTTTTGGTACATATATAATTATTTATACGTAGAATTCGCTAGATTGTCATAAAATTTTCAGACTATACTAAAATAACGCCAATAAATCCAAAATTTAAAGTCTAAAAACGAAATTCTTGTAACTTTTTGATTAATTAATTAATTAAATTAAGCATTAATTAAATCCCAATTTAAAAAGTTTTTTATTCACTTACCAAAGTCACGTAGTTTAAAACACAAGAACAATATGACCACAATGAACCAAAAAAATATTATTTCCCAAATGTTCATTACAATCACTTCCTATTAATTCAATTAATTAAAAATAATGGCAATAATCTCAATTAATTTTGAAAAATTAACACAATGTGGTCGACCTTGGAATCATTTTAAAGCTAGTTTTAAGGCGAATAAATGTAATGAAAAAATTAATTAATTAAATTAATTAATCACCGAATTAATTACATTTTAGTTAAATGATCCCACTTTTGACATATGTATTGTTATGTTACCTAAAACTCGATCGATCGTCAAAAAAATAGACTTCTTTACTGACATAATGCCAATGAATCCGAATTTTTCATGTCCCGAAACAAAATTCCTATTACTTGCCGATTAATTAAGAAATTAAATGAGAATTACTTATATCTCAATAATTGTTTATTGTCACTCAATTAACACATACAAAATGCCAACAGAAGTATCAAATATAAACAATGCAAGTATAATTTAAAAAATTAATAGTTCCAATTAAGTTCATGCTACTTTCTGTAATTGAATTTCCCACAAAATTATTTTCCTGTAAAATAAGCATGCAAATGGTTCCCAGTGTGGCTGTGTTAATTTTACACAACACATGGTGATTATATCGATTTATTTAATTCATTCGTTAATTCAATTAACGGGAAAGTAGCATGAACTTAATTTTAAGACTATAAATTTATAAAATTATACTCGCATTGTTTATATTTGATACTTCTGTTGGCATTTTGTATGTGTTAATTGAGTGACAATAACAATTATTGAGATATAAGTAATTCTTCATTTAATTTCTTAATTAATCGGCAAGTTATAGGAATTTTGTTTCGGGACATACAATTCGGATTCATTGGCATTGTCAGTAAAGTAGTATATTTTTATGACGATCGATTAAGTTTTAGGTAAACATTACAGTACATATGTCAAAAGTGGGATAATTTAACTAAAATGTAATTAATTCGGTGATTAATTAATTAAAAATTAATTGAGATTATTGTTATCATTTTTAATTAATTGAATTAATTGAATTAATCGGAAAGTGATTGAATTAATTTTTGGAACTAATATTTTTTTGGTTCATTGGGGTCATATTATTCTTGTGTGATACACTACGTGACTTTGGTAAGTGAATAAGAAACTTTTAATTGGGATTTAATTAATGCTTAATTTAATTAATTAATTAATCAAAAAGTTACAAGAATTTCGTTTTTTTGACTTTAAATTTTGGTTTTATTGGTATTATTTTAGTACATATAGTCTGAAAATTTTATGACAATCTAGCGAATTCTACGTATAAATAATTATATATGTACCAAAAAGTGCTATAATTGCAATACATTGTAATAATATATAAATATAATTAAAACTATTGTATTTACGGTAAAATTTCTAATGACATTTTTGGAGAGCATTAAAAACCGAATAAAACAAAACCAAGTTTATCCAAATCTGATGATTACTTTTTGAGTTACAGCAATTTTAAGAATTATTTTGGGCGGCCATCTTGGACCCATGACAGGTGACTTATTTGCTACCATGCGTGTCCCCCGTGAAAATAACATTCTTAAATACGTCTTTTACCTGCTCCTATATTTTGGTGCTGGTTTCCGGATTTGAAATGTGTTTACGCTTGTTCCACGGACTATTAATGTATTTGTTACAGCTCTCTGAACAAAGTATCTATTAGACCTTGGACAAAGAGCTTAGATTTCTAGAAGACTCTGTACCACCGCTAGGTATATTTACCTTAAATGTGTTATTATTGTTTTATTTTTGTTTGTTTTTGATCTTTTGACATTGACAGAAATACGTGAATAATACTAGTAATTTGCTACTTTTTTAAAGGTGTTTTAAATAAATCGCATTAGATAACATTTTGCTTTTACACTACAAGGTATGACAGTTTTTGAAACGTGAACAGAACGAGAAGATTCCAACTACAGATGAATGAAGACGTAATCGCAGGATACAGAAAGACAAATGTAACCCTACAAGACTACTCAATCCCGTTCCGGCGACGATCGTACATTGCGAAAGGGCGAGCATATAATAAAGGTCTAATCAAAACTATATTTTAAAATCCCAAATTAATAAATTCAATAATGTGTGCCAGCGAAGTTTAAAGTCAATAATGAAGTGAGCACCACGATCCATACGATTTAATTTATTTCCATGGAAACATGACGTACATTTCACTTCGAACCAAATCTAGCTGTGTGGCACATGCTTTTAAAAATTTTTGCTGCCAGATTGATAAAAATTTACACAATATAAGTCTCAGCTCCATCATATACTTTGACCATGCACTAATGGCATAATCTACTAATATTGCCACCAACTCTTTCACCAAATCTCCAAAAGGTAAGAATTCAATCCAAATTGTTCATTGTTTTTGAGTCACCTTTACAGGGGAACCTAAAATAAAATAATATGACAGATTAACATAGGCTAAAGGACTAGGCCTAGCTTAACCTCAGACACAGTTAACTGCGGGAGTTCTTGCATTCCAACTGCCCAAGGTACAAATTCATTTTATATAGGCCTAGGTTATTGATTGCTTGGATATTCCGTTGGTATCTATTGCCACACGTAATACGAACCAAAACACCTAATGAATAATTATAGAATTAGAATGTGTATATTGCCGTCCAAGTACCTTATTAACAATACCTAGAGTTGGCTAGGGCGCTAAGCGCTTGACTCTGATTCGGGAGGTCCCGGGCTCAAATCCCGTCGAGAACCGGAACTCCTGACTAAAGGGTTTTTCCCCCCAAAGTCTCCCTCAGTCTTTTAATGCAAATGCAAGAAGGGATTGATCCTCTTATATACAGACCTCGGACATTGTTTTCCATACTACGCTAAGGCTAAGAGGGCACTTGCTCTACGTTGGCCATCTTCCTTGTCGAGAAAAATACAAAAAAATACAATCAGTATCATCATACACCGCCGTTTCCCTCTTTACCCCGTCTGGGCCCGGAGAAAATTGGACCAGAGCTTTGGCTCTGCTATCGTACAAGGCGATTCAAGAGAAAAAGTCCCCTCGCAAACTTTCAGCTAGAAGAGGGGAGTTACTCCCCGAAACTAGAGGTGAGCTCTGGCAATCGTCGTCAGGGACACCTCCCCTTTCCCTTAAGGCCTAACGACCTCCTCGACGACGATGACAAATGACAATGACACAACGAACGATGACAAAGACGATGAGGCCCGCGACGTGAGAAACCCCTTTTCCTCCCCCTACCCGTGGCTGGTTCTGACCAGCATTGGCACCACCTTCCCATATCCCTAGGCTAGAGTGGTGCATTATGACCTAACGGTTGACGCGCCCTTGTTAAAAAACTAACATCATAGACGACCTACCTGACGACGATAACAATGTCCTTACGAAAGAAGGCAAAGACGATGACGATCGCGACATAAGAACCCCGAGGTATAGGAATATAAGGAATATATGAGGTTACTCCTTTATTTTTATTCCAGAGACGTGTGTACCGCAGAAAGAAAGGAAGGAACAACAATGACGGGGACGCCAACCTAGCCCCGTGACTGTGAGCAGGGTCATTGTCGCCACTTCCGTGACCACTGAGAACTAAGGTCTGTTTGTCATTGAATGTGTGTTCTTTAAAGGTTAGATGAAAATATTAGCTTCCATGACTCTCGCGAAAGTGTGACCATCATAGATATTGAACCCCTATTGTAGGCTAGATTAGCAGTCGGGGGTCCACTTCCGTGACAATAAGCCACCTTGAAATTCCAGTTTACATGTTAATCAAGTGGGAGCGATTTGTAGCCCAAATAGTTCTCAAGATTGCCGCCAGGTTGACTAGTCTTTAACACCAAATGATAAGTAAATTCTACCAGCGGTTTAGAGCTCGTTTAACCGGTTCCCACTCAAACACCGAAGTTAAGCTGAATCGGGCGTGGTCATGGGTAGAGTGGGTGACCGCTCTACCCTGAAACTCACGTATACCGCTGGTTAGAGCAGATGGAGGGTTCGAAAGTTTGTGTAACGGCTTCGTTCTCCTTGACGTCTGCTCGGCAGTCCGGGTTAGTGGAGGAACCTATATGACTGTCAAAGTTACCACCGTCCTGCCCCGGATGGGACGTTAAACCGTTGGTCCCCTTGGTACTTTTCGAAAGGAGTAGGCTACGTGCCGGTACCGGGTTTCCCCTCCACCCTTCTTTTTCATACTTCATCCTCATATATCACCACTCATCGTCTCGTTTAGCCAAAGTGCATAAATATGAGACGTTAAGCAATATTCAATCATCAATTACTAAATTCCCTTATGCATATTTCGTTTGTTTCTGTTTGTTCAATACCATGCTGCACAACAAAACCATATCAAAAAATTTCCCGTAAAATACTTTATTGCATTAAAAAAGCATCATTAAAAACGCCAAATCGCCATCTTGAAATTGGCCGATTGACCTCTTAAATTTTGCACGCTCGCGCCTGTGCGGAGGTATAGGAGGACTGCTTATCTAGCCTACAATAGGGGTTCATATCTATGGTGACTAAACTGCTCCAGAGCCCTAAATTCAAAGGGCTGTCAGCAGCTTGTAAGAAATTACTTTGCACTGGTTGGGTCTACAATACCAGTTAGGTGTATAATTTTTAAGGGTATTTTGGGTGAAGGATTTCATTTAAAGTCTTTTGGAGATTTGAACTTTAACTCCAAAAACTCCAAAATGCACGTCGATTTACTGCTCAGAACAGTAGTATGGAAACATTTGTAATTCCGTGTCAGTATAAGTAGGAAATTTACTAATGAGTAAAACGTGTCTCGTCCTTTGGTTTACTGACCAGCGTTTCGGCTCCAATTTAGGAGCCATCTTCAGGTCCTTCCTCTCGGGTCGTCGACCTCATCTGAAGCGTTGTTCACCTCTAAAATTCGTGTCTGCTGCCGCGTCCTTGCCCTCGTGTCTTCCCGGGGGAATGAGTGCGGCGGCGAGGTCGTAATATGTGTGGCTTCGTTGGTCTTGTGGTAAGCGTATCTGTTTCCAATGCAGAAGGTCCAGGGTTCGATTCCCGCCTAAGCCAAAGTTTTTTAACTTCTGATTTGGACTTAAGTCTATCAGTTCTTTTTTTATAGTAGGGGTAGTGAACGGTGACTTTGAGCCGTCCTAGCAACGAAGAAATCATAAATTAAGAGTTGTTCTGAATCGGCCTTGTTGATTCTGGCGTTGATCCGCGGGTACCACTGATTGCTATATTTCCTATTAAAAATATCGATCTTGGGTTTGGGTTTTCGTCACCTCGTCGATTGCGTCGGGCCCTATAGGGTTGGCTTGGTCGCTTTGATTTACTGTCCCCCACTGAAAATCAGTAATATAACTGAGTGAGTAGACTCTAAATACAATTAATTAATTCAATCATTCATTTATTTATATAACTGTGTTGCATGGGGCAGTACCCACTTGTCTAACGTTAGCAATTGGTCCCTAGCAAATCTAGTCTGGCTTCTTGTTACTCGCCTTGCGTCAGTGACTGTTTCGTGAACTGTCTGTGGTAGAATTAATGGTGTTGTTTGTAGTTGTCTTGTAGGAGCTTTATAACTAATCACGTCACTCTTATAACTATGCTATATGGATTGGTTTCCACGCAGTCGCTAGTCTTTAACTATCATCCCTGTTGTTAATACACAATATGTCCTCTTTCTCAATTTCTATAGCCTCTCTTATTAGCGAGGATACAAATTAATGAGGGACTGATGCTGTTATTATGGTATTCTCAAAATCTAATACATACATGGTTTTCTCTGATGGCATGTTGGGCAGTCGTAGATCTAGGATCACCATGTTTGGTCGCCAAAATGTGTTCCCGCACGCGGTGGGACACATGTCTGCCTGTTTGTCCCACATATACACCTCCGCATGACCCACAGTGAATTTTGTAATCTCCTCGGCCCTCCCAGGGGATGGTATCTTTGTTGACCCTAACAAAGCTCTTATATTCTTGTGTGGTATGTATATTGACTTACTTTATGTGTGAGAATTTAACCGATTCTGTCTGTTATACCCTTCACACAAGGTAAATACGCTATTGACCAAGGTTTAGCCTCGTCTTCCGTTAATTCCTAGTGGCTATCCCCGTCTGGGCCCGGGTAGAATTGCCCAGAGCATGCTCTGCTATTCGTAAAGGCGATTGAAGAGAAAAAGTCCACCTCGCAAACATCAGCTAGAAAGACGGAGTATCTTACCTCCCCGAAACTAGAGGCGAGCTCTGGGAAACGTCGTCGGGGACCTGTCCCCTTCCCTTGACGACCCCCCGGCGACGATGACAATGACACAACGAACGATGACAAAGACGATGACGACCGCGACGTGAGATACCCCCTTCCTCCCTTACCCGTGGCTGGTTCTGACCAGCATGGGCCCCTCCTCCCCACCCCCCTTAGGCTAGAGTGGTGCATTATGACCTAACGGTTGACGCGTCCTTAAACCAAAAAACCAAAATCCCATAGTTATTCAGGATGAAATCACTCATTCTGAAGATGAAATTGAGTCTAATGGTAGCAGTTGTTGTGATAGGCTTACGAGGCCTAAAGGGCCCCCTCGCATTGTATCCCCGGTTGTGTGTATACAAATACACACCACAAAATACACAATATACAATACAATTACAAAAAAAACAGCCTGAAACAAACTCTATTTTTCTATCCTCTAATTTGAAGTCTAACACACTTCAAGTTACTTTATTTATGATAATAATATTCTTAACAAAGATTGGGATTGATAGCTTAAACTCTCATATTTATGCACTTTGGCTAATCGAGACGATGAGTGGTGATAGACGAGGATGAAGGGATGAACAGAAGGGAGGAGGGGAAACCGGTACCGGCACGTAGCCTACTCCTTTCGAAAAGTACCAAGGGGGCTTAACGTCCCCTCCGATAGGACGGTGTAAAATTGACTCATATAGGTTTCTCCACTAACCCGCACTGCCGAACAGACGTCGAGGAGAACGAAGCCGTTACACTAGCATTCGAACCCTCCATCTGCTCTAACCAGCGGTATACGTGAGTTTCAGGGCTTAGTGGTCACCCACTCAACCCATGACCACGCCCGATTCTGCTTAGTTTCGGTGTTCGAGTGGGAACCGGTTAAAGGAGCTCGGCTAAACCGCTGGCTTAGCATAATATCTACTCATAGGCTATGTCCTAGAGGTTAATTAATGTAACAGCCACCTTATTTTTGCCCAGAATTGTGGTTGAAAAAAGATCTTCCTATGAAAAATGATTGAATGTTATTAAAATAATTTAAAATATCATGTGAAACCTAAAAAATTGAAGTCTGTAAGTTTGGGCCTCAAAGGTTAATAAATTATATGCTTTGGGGATACTATTACATTTATTTTCCCCGCAAAAGATGCAATTTGACATATTTGTTTTTTGGAGTTTGGGCCCTTGTAGAGTACACATCAGTTTTGACCCGGTGTAACCCTTTTCAGGACCCGGATTCACAAAGAAGAGTTAACCAAACACGGATTTAATTTTTGATGGTAAGCCGTAGACCCATACGTAAATCGCATTCCGGTATCCCAAAAGGGTTTACGCATTTTTCGGAGTTTTTAACTATAAAATTAAACCTCTGCTATTTAATATTTAATATTTAATACAAACGAGTACATGTTAAAAAATCCTCACGATCTGGGCTATTTACTCAAGCGTAAAATTTTTCACTTTAAATAAGTTTAGACCAGCTTACTCCGAAAATTGGGCTCAATTTTTGGCAACATGCGCTCGCATTTGGTTTTAACCAAGGGGCTATGCACTCCGACCAGTGAACGCAAAAAGATTTAGTCGACTTCGGTCCAAAGATTTTTAAAAAATGGGGCTTCTGCTATGCAAGCTTTTAATCTCTTTGTGTGTTTCATTTAACAATATAGAAGGCACTGACCTAAGCTAACCGCTTATTTTTTTTTTAAATCCATGACAGTACAGATCTATCCTGTAAAAACGTAAAAAAATTTTTTTAAATTCATTTGTGACGACGAGAACTATCCCTCAAGGGGGGAAACCCCTTATAACTTTGTGGTAACGTTTCTTGAGTATTACTAGGGAAACCCAAAGTCGTTGTTAAACGGTGAGTGACCATGTGTTAAGGTCCCCGATTCATTACTTTTTTTCCCCCCTCCCTTTGGGCCTACCTAGCCTATCATGGCTAGAGAGGCCCATTATGCCTTACGTTGACGCCCCCGTCCCCGTATCCAACTAAATTTAAAAAAAACTATTTTTTTATACGATAAAATTATCAAATTTAAATCCAATGCCCCCGGGGTACTCACCACATCTCGCTCACTCGTCTCCAGACTTTGGCGTTTCCCTATAGTCTAGTTGGCTAGGCGCCCTTGTAGCCGAAATGTAAAGAAGTGAGTTAAAATTCCCTGGTGGGGAAAAAATTTTGTAATTTCTAATTTGTATTTAAAAAAATAATTGACAATTTGAAATGCATAATATAACGCGTGTTGTCCACATCGTGGCCAATAGGGCCTCTAGGGTAAACTGCCATACGAATACGTGAAATATTGCAAGTTTATCAATCTAGGGCGAATTTTGGGGTACCTTGACTGCAAAATTCGACAGACCTTGCATGGGCACGGCATTTCACGGCCAGGCGAATAATAAAAAAAATATTTTCAAAATCTAAAAAATTGTACCCGATTACATTACTTTTCTTTCCCCCCACCTTAGGCCTACCTAGCCTATCATAGGCTAGGAGGCGCATTTTGCCTTACAGTTGACGCGCCCCCTCCCCGTTCCAACTAACTTTAAAAAAATATTATTTTTACGAATACAAATTTTCAAACTTAAAACATATGTTTTCCCCCGGGGACTCACCACATACTCTCTCACTCGTCTAACTCGACTTTGGGGGTTTCCCTGGGCTAGTTGGTAAAAACGCCCTTATACCGAAATATGGGAGACGTGGGTTTTAAACCCCTGGGCCCCGATTTATGTACATTTTTATCCCAGTATAGCAGATTTAGGTGGGATAAGTGCGGTTAAATCCGTCCCCAAATTCATGAAGACTTATCCCGCCTCGCCGGGGGTAAAAAAATATGTAAACAAAAGGCGGACATTTTAAAATTTTGGGGCTATGTGTAAAACGAGAAAATTGTCATTACTCTCATAAAAAAATCAGAAACCATCCCGGCCAGGCCCAGATGTGAAAATTTTTCATAATAAAAAAGTGGCCTAAAGTTTTTCCATTGCTATAGGAAAAATATAAAAATTTAAAACTAACGTTTCCGTTTTTAAAAAGCCCTAGGCCCTTCTAGACAACCCAGGGCCGCCCGACCTTTTTAGACACACAACCCCCACAAATAACTATTTTTTTATTACTAAAAGCCTAATGCGATAAAAATAGTTGATATCCTAGGCATTCAAAATTTACGGCAAAAATACCCTTTTCCTTTTTCTTTTTAAAGATCTCACCCCCAATCTTCTGTCACTAATAAAAATGTAAAAAAAAAAAGATGGGGGCAAATTTTCAGTGTTCATTTGCTAATTTGCTGAAAATTTAAACATGGCTTTTTTT
>JAMZAV010012415.1:0-17978 GCA_024449915.1 Sweltsa coloradensis | reverse complement strand
GAAGTTGATATGAGGAATTTGTCAAATTATCACACGATACAAGTATGAGCGTCCGTCCAAGTATGAGAGTAGGGCAAGTGTGGGTGACAATCAAGTATTTGAAAATGTATGATGCCAGATTAGGAAGAGTATAAGTATGAGTACCAGACAAATCTAAGTATCAAGCAGACAAGTTTGAGAATAGGTCAAGTATTGAGTATCAATATAATTGTAAATGCTCGGCAAGTATGTGTTTGAGTGACAATGAAGTATTTGAAAAAGTATGAAGCCGGACAAGTATGAATGAGTGTTGAGCGAAGTATGAGTGCTGAGGCAATTTAAATTACGTATTACCATCAACGACATCATATGTGCCAATTTGATTATGAATGAAACCAATATTTAATTTTAATGAGCACGAGGGCAGTTTTAACAATCTCATCATCGTTCCAATTTGAGTGGTTTGCCATTATTAGCGGCTCCACAATGAGACACGTTTAAGCGTTCTTAGAACAATGGTTTCCGTTTTATGCCAGATATTATACAACCTGTGGTTATTTGATGTCGGCATCTTCTTCATACAATAAGGCTGATTGAGAAGATTGCGCGCAATATCCTCGACGAATGATCACATTGCGATACTTTCGAGGAAAAATCTCGAAAAACGGACATCTGTTGCTTCACAGACAAGTGAATCATACGGGTTGTGGCTCAAGTATATTTTTTATTGCTTGTTAATAGTTCATCCTTGACAGAAAGCACGACTTACGTAAAGTCCTACCTGCTAAATTTCTTGGTAACCCTCATGAGGAATGAAATTAATGTGACTCGAGATTAATCGAGGTAGATAGTTCGTGTTGGGCGTATCTGTGGGAGCTGGTGATAAATTCCGAGATCTTGACGGTAGTGAAAGAGGATACCGTGTTGAGAGCCACACGACGCGCGTCAACAGCGACTGTGACGTGGGGTCAACACGCGTGACACCGCCGTGTGCGTGTGCGTGTGTTATAATAGAGACGACTGACGTTGACCAACTGTGACCGCTACTGGTATAGAAGCCGTCTTTGATAGCTTGCGTACAGGCTGACATCAAATTAGATGTGTTGTGTAGCTGAAAGTCAAAATCATTCTCGTAATAATTAGGCATAATAACTCTATACTTTATTATCCATGTTCACATTTGGTGATTTATGTAAATTTGGTATGCGTAAACTTTTGCGGATCAAGTATTGACTAATAGGCTATTGGTGCAGCAAGGGAAAATTGCCTAACATGAGTATTTACATAACTTTATTTTTAAGAGATGAATAGTCTATTTTACCGCAATTCCATTGTTACTACTCACGATATATTGAGAACACGCAGACGATGCAATATTTCAGCAATTGTGAGTAGTTTACGTAATGGTTTGACCTACTGTTCAAAAGCCTGTTTAGTGTTTACCCAAAAACAAAGTGGCAAACTGTTAAAGGAACCATGAAGGCCGCTTAGCACTCTATCTAGAATTGTAGTGAACATGATTAGAAAAATAAGATTAAGTTCATTGACGATTTCGTTTGTATTCGCTCAGTGATGCCAACGTACAGGACTATTGCAAAACTTGTACAAGAAAGTGCCAATTTAAAGAAGTGTTGTGGCCTTTACTCCACTACCCCTACATCATAGGTTGCAATATAAATTCGGTATTTTCCATATTAATCTAGTTCAAATTGTCATGCCTAGCTACTTTATAATCTATAATAGTGGTTTCTTCCTAAATGTTCACAAAAACATTTTGCTCATGCAAGTATCAATATTGTATGTGTAGTATAGACGACAGACCTTGTGGTGTTCTTCCAGTTGGTAAAATTGAAAATGTGCCAAAATTTACATAATATGACACAATGAAAAAAGTAGCCTAGCCTAAATATCTTTAATTCACAAAATAAACACGTTTAATAATAAAATATTTCTATTATTTCCATCTTGTCATTCAGTGGCAAACATTCCATTTCCATGACATTGGTGAGATAATATTAATAAAAAAAACGCGTACGGCAAATTATTGACATTGGCAAATTGACAATACCAATTTTTTAAGTTATTGGGCACATTCCACGGGGATACCATAACAATCTTAATCAAGTTTTCTGCAGCGAGAATGGGACAGTTTAATTCCCCCACCTCTGTTCTTCTTAGACGTACATATTCATTCATATACAGAGGAGGATCAACAGTTATTTTGAAATGGAAGGGGGCAACTCACTTCCCCTCAATTCCCATGGACGTCCTTTTTCATTAATAAATATGAGAAAGAAGACTCATTTTTAAACTTCTCTTTCTGGATTTCTCCTTCATTTCCGTTCTCCCCTACCATGTTAAATATAAAGTGTGAACTTGACCCCGGAAGACAAAAGACGAAGTATAATTAGTTAGCCTAGCTCTCTTGTTTTGGAAATCGCTAAGTTAATCCTCGTTATAAGTTAACTTCTGTCCATGTTCAGGCTCACGCGTCACGAATATTTTATTTATACTAAAATCACTGCCTCCTAGATGTTCGTCGTGGCTCCTCGTTGAGCCACGACGAACATCTAGGAGGCAGTGACTAAAATAAACAACCAACAATAACTGTCGTAATAATTCAAACAAACGGATAACACTCTCATACATTCATATTTCATAGTCATCTTTTTGTAAAAATTGTATCTATATATATTTTACGAATTGTATGGTAAATTGCTCTGTATTTGTTGTCTACTCACTCAGTTACAAGGACAGATTTTCAGTAGGCCAATTTCTTTGCTCGTTCTGCTTTAAAGTCACCATCTACGTGTAACGCTAATTGTAATTCGATACATTAAAGTAAGTTTCAGAAAAAAGAAGAAGAACGAAGTAATCAAGCAAGCAAACCGATAAATCCACTGTGCCAACAATAAAAAATATAAATTTTATATCAGTTTACTTTTTACAGAGGAATGTGATCCGTTCCGATGATTGCTGATTACTAATTAAAAATTCGTGGATACCTTGAATAAAAAAATGGTTTATGCTCTTTTTTATTGTGACTGATTTAGTAGTTATAAATGAGCGATTTCTTAAGTAAATATTTGCCATGGCATCTACGACAAGAATTGGCTATTAGAAGGGAATCTTTATAACAAGTTTCAAATAAAAGTGCTCACTCCACACTCTAGTGTGTTTGTTCAAGAAGCAGGTGTAAATTGTGTCCGTGACTGTACATTAATCTCATCGGTGAGGTAGAAGTTTAGTTTCATCGTACGACAGTATCTCATACATAAATCAGGTGTCGGTAACCTCAGTATCCACAGCCACATACGACCCGTGTCGGATTCCATGCAGTGAACTGGGCTCTGAATAATACACACACCCACTACTATAAACTGTCTACTACTACATGTCTCGAGATGTAAATCTAGGGCCCGGGATTTGGTTATTAAAGTCATAATTATTATGTTACCACGACGCAGTGGAATGCGATACAATATGGGATTGTGCTGGTGCGGTGGTGATGCGTTCTTGCTGATTTGCGTAGTGTTGTGTATTATACATTATAAATAAAGTTCATCATAATTTATACTTAATTTCTGGACATTATGTCTATTCCAGTATTAATACATTATATGCTGTAATATTCTGTTAATTGTTATCTCATTTGGATTTTTGATTGTTTTTTATTTGTTCAGCCTTCTATTTAAAAAATATTTTTGACGTATCGACATATAAAATACAATATAAATTATCAAAATACTTGTTCTTCCTTCAGTTCATTATAGATAATAATTATTATGATATTATTTTCTTTATTACAGATACCATCAGCATTACTACTTCATTTTTAGCAGGATTATTTTATTCATTATATATTGTGTATATCTAGTATTTTCAATGAATTAATGATATGCATTTCTAAATGTATTTGCATGCGTTTTTATAAAGGTAAAGTTTTTAGATTGTTAATTTTAACATTTGATTAGGATAAGGATACAATCACCAATCATTGCATGAACAAATCTAATTTCCTCCGCAGATAATAATATATAGATAAGTATATGGTCGGGCTCTATCAAAACTGTACTTGGAGCTCGAACATTGAAACAACCTTCATTAGTTCTATGTACACCCAAGTGTGTGAGTGTACTTTGTAACCCATCCTTATATTATCCGCCCTCCCTCGCCACACGAAACATGTTATTTTAGTGGGAACAGGACAGGTCACGCCTAATTTATGTCAACAGGCGTAGCCGGTGTATGCCATGTAGAAGGTGCCTAATTGAATATTGAAAATTACATAGTATCGACACTTTTGGTGGTCAGCCATCGCAAGTAGTAAAGCTCAAGCAAATTTAATGAATTCTTATTTTCATTGTAAACTGAGTTTCGAGCTAAAACCGCAATGCATGTATTGCTACCTGACGTGTATATATATAAAATTGTTTGGTGTCTTTCGACTTATTATAATATGTAGTGAAAAAAACTTAATAACATGAAATGATAATAACATGGACCTTTGGTAATAACGCTCGATCTTTTCTCGTTTTGATTTAATGTGAATGGCAATCGACGCAAGATTTCTACAACCGATACACTCTGTGCTCCTACGGTTCGGGCGCAGGCTCGAATAAGCGTATGGAACCAAAGAAGTTTTGTTCAACTCCTTCTAAAGGGGAATCCCTAGACCTAAATATGATTTCTAAAGTATGCAGCTAAGACGTCTGAATAGTTAGTAGAATGAAAGACGGACTTAATTAAAGAGCAGATTATTTTTTTGAAAATTTTTGGACGGGACATAACCTTAGAATCAACAATTATATTCAAATTGCCCGAATCAATCCAGCTAGTTCAGAATTAAATTTTGATCAACAGTTTTATTTATATTGTTTCTAAAACAAACTACGTTATCTACAACCTAAATACAAGGATTAATATTTAATAGTTTTCAACAGTTTCCTGCGTTGCACGATATTTTCGCCTGCCGGTACTATTTCAAGTTTAAACCGTTGAACGAAACAATTCATGCAACTCCAGAAACTACAGACAATAGTTTTCCTTTATATTAAGGTCATGGATAAAGGATTGTAGAAACAATATACAAAAAACCGCTGCTCAAAATTAAATTTTTAACTATAGCTGGATTGATTCCGGCAATTTGAATATAATTGTTGATTCTAAGGTTATGTCCAGTCAAAAAATTCCGCAAAAATAACCTGCTCTTAATATCAGGTCCCTTTTTTATTCTACTAACTTTTCAGACGTCTTATTAAGTGCTTTCTTTAGAAATCATATTAAGGGAGTTCCAACAATACATAGTCGTTATTACAGGCTCTTTTTTATCTTTCCATCCCACGCACACAGTGCCAGTAATTGACGCATCACGCATGCATCGTTTATCTATCGTATATTAATAAATTATGTAATAATAGTTATTTTTGATTTTTGATTTTATATTTATTTCTATATTTAATTACGCCACAATATTATGTTTTAAAAATGTTGTCACCTGTGGCACAGTCGTAAACGATTACGTATTAATATACTTAATGATGAAAAATTTACTGAACACTACATTAAAATTGCAGAGTGAACTACTTCAGTATGTGAAGGATAAAACACTTGAAGATCTTGGAGAAACTGTGGGCAAGTCATGCACTGACCTTTTTTAAGCAAATTTTACAATTACCTTCCAATAGTACCAATATACTAATAAACCAAGCTAACAATTATAGTTCTTCTGAAAACATGATCTCGTCTAGTTTTATGGACAGCTGAATCTGTATTTTATCTTCATTTAGTATTATTTTAGATTCGAGAAATACAAGGACAAAGTAAAATAGAAGGTAAAGTTGAAATTTCAGATGAGTAGAAGAGGCATAAGGGGATTTATGCAAGTAAGCGTTAGAACGTAATGGCTAGTTTACACGTGTAGCTATTACTTCTAGTCGTAACACCTAAGTAATTGTATATCTATCAGACATTCCTTGGCTAATCGGTATGACGTGTAGCAGTTTCGCATAATAGACCCATGTGGTCTTCTTTACCGGTCTTCCGTGCAACAGTGGACCCGTCCTATGTAGGTATATCAAGGACTAGACTTGTCCACGGATCTTTTCATTGGTGCATCAAAATCTCGCAAAGATAAATGAAGGCTACTATGCGACAAAAGAAGTTCAGTTAATGATTTAAGCTGTACTTACTTATGGTGAGAGATTCTAAAGATAATATTGCTGGAGGATGCTTTGTGGTATAATACATCAAGGACGACGACGTGTCAATTTCGTCGTTCAAGGGAATGGGTTAGGCAGAAAATTGCTGTTGTGCTAACATTTGGAATTGTTGTTTTTGGGCCAAAATGCAAATTATTCTTTCTTGATAATTTTTATCTGCAATCAACTGTTGGAAGATGAGAGAGGAGAAACTGTCAGCTAATACACTGATGAGTGATTATACCGATATAGCTCGTGGGCTGTGCGCGAGACTGGTTCAGGAGGTCTAGTTTCGATTCCCGTCATTGGCAATCTTGACTGAAACTTTCTTCCATGTTTTTTTTTTGTTATAGTAAATTGACGAATGCTAGGATTAAGTTCACAGCCGTTGCAAATTCCTTTCATCCCTAAATAGAGTTTCGAGTAAAACTGATGTGTACCCTTCAGCCAGCATTTTTGTAATGAGACCTTTGACTAATAAATATGCTGCAGCATAACAACGACTTGGTATGTCTTTGGAGGCAACTATTTTGCCATTTGGACTACTCGATAATAATGGGATTACAATTTATATTTATTAATATAAGTTTTGAATAACTTATTACTGATGTTTTCCTTTTGATTTAGTTATTACAGTGTAGGTATTTATTATACTTAAAATGATTCATCTCGCCATTATAATATATCCTTTAACACCCCGTTGTTTATATAAGTTTAGAAGTAAGGAGTATAATAGAGGGGCGTAGAAGCAAAGTGGACCAACCCACTTTTTTTTTTAATAGAGTTAGGTGCATTTCTGTATAACTCACATTCAAAATATTAAGTGGTAAAACGGACTAACCTTTCACCGCCACCGTTAACATGTATCTACAAAGAAAACAGTTGGACTAACCTAAAATCATGAAAAAGTTTTAGAGGCAAAGTGGACCAAGCCACAAAAAGTTTGCTATTGTCTGCTGCATCTTCCTATATTTTCCCAGGTGAGTTTGTAATGATATTATAATCGTTGTTAGTTAACATTAATAATGATTTTATGCATGTACTTAGCACATTAGTCACCAAATGATTTGGACCAAGCCACAAGATAATTAAAATACTAACATCATTGTTGAGAGGCAAAATGGACCAACCCACTTTTAAGAGGCAAAGTGGACCAAGCCACTTTGATAAGGTATTTACTACTGAAAAATTGTTGAGAGGCAAAATGGACCAATCACTTTGATAAGGTATTTTCTACTGAAGGTATGAATTTTTAATAAATTTAAAGATGTGATATTTTAAGTTAATATGTTAGGAAAGCAATAGACTGCATTCCAATCCCAACAGTTGAAGCTACATTTTATAAGTTGCTCCCAACTTTAACCCAAATTATCTCAGAAAGAGAATTGTGTGGGTTGGTCCACTTTGCTTCTACGCCCCTCAATGTGCATAGCTGATGAATGAGTCCATGTATGTTTATACTTTAAAGTGGAACATTAAAAAAATACTTAATTTTTTTTTAAATATTAGTAAAATATATTTTGCAACTATAAATAGCGATGTCAAATTACAATTTTAGTACGTAGGTCTATTTTGTAAACCTGATATAAATATATTTTTTACTTTTCCAAAAAAATACTTCTACCAAGTCACTAACACTAGGAAAACGCCAAAGTCGTAGTGAGACGAGTGAGCGTTTCATGTGTTGAGTATCCGGGAACATACCATTTCCTCCCCTATCCTTAAGGCTGGATAGCCAGCCAGCATGGGTTTTTCCTCCCAAGCCTATTAGGATATAGTGGCGCTTTATGCATTACTGTTGACGCGCATCACTTATACTAACTTATACTAACTTAATTCCAACCGCTATCATTTATACTTATTAACAGCATTACAATAATTCAACAATATTATTGCATATTAATCAACAAAAAGCAAAATAAATAATCACTGTCTTTTAAATATTTTATCCGTTGCCGACTTTCAGAATTGTTTGTGGCCAAGATTGTGGCCTCCTTTGCATATGGCAATTCAAATAATTACTATCGCTTGTTCAAATATTTCACATTTTTATTTCTTGTGAAATTAAATAGTAACGGACTTGAAAGAAAGAAAGAAAGAAAGAAAGAAAAAGAAGAGAAACGACCTCGTCTTTTCTTTTATACCCACTCATCAGTCACAGAACTGATTTTCGGTGGGATACATTTAATTAAAAACCGACCGAAGCCAACCCTGTAGGCGCCGACACCATCGACGAGCGAACAATGACCATCACTAGAGACCGGCATATTTAAGTTGGAAACACCAATCAATGAAGTTGGAAACGATTCCACTCGCGGACAGCGCCAGAATCAACAGCCGCTTGCTGAATATCTTAAAAGTTCTCATTAAACTGGTACCGGATGTTTGTTTAAAATTTCAGCACAATCTGTTCGGTGGTTCAGTCGACAGACAGACATAGTCACAATAAGCAGTCCTGTTTGAGTTCCGTTATAAGACTGCCTTCGCATTCGCTCCCTCGACTAATAACAGTGTTTAACAGAGGAAACCTCTATTGGTTAAAACCCATGAGGTTAATAATAGGGTAGAAAGACTACATATTCTACGATTGTTATTTTGAAACGTGATCGAGATATAATGGGAAAATGTAGTGTAAACGCTTCGCTCACTTTTGAAATATGATTTCGTATGACATGGTAAGAAGTTCTTAGGCATCGTCATATTTTCGCATAACTATTCTAGCAACCAGTACAATTGCTAGGTTACAATTACCAGTTGAAATGTTCGTCACTTAAATTCGCTTTCATAATGGGTGGAGGTACCGTGTCATGAATTTTCAATCTGTCTGGGGGGGCAAGATACTCTGTTAAGGCTATTGTAACACATCTGGCCGATAATTTGAAAGTCGAAGAAACATGTCTGAAAAGTTTGCTGAATGAAAAAAGGCCTTTAAAATAACAGAAAAAAAATTGTGAATTTTTTGGGGCGGGACATATTGTACCGTTTGACAAAAAAATTCGTACACCAACTGTTATTTTCAGAAAACTAGTTTAGCTATAGTCAAGTTATAGCTAAAGGTGTTTAGAAACTATATCCAGAAAACCGATTCTCAAAATTCAATTTTGAACTAGTCTTGTATATCACACTTTTGTCCAAAAATCTAAATATAATTTCCAAAAGGTAGGTTATGTCCCGCCCAAAAAAATTCACAATTTTTTTTCTGTTATTTTAAAAGCCTTCTTTCATTCAGCAAACTTTTCAGACATGTTTCTTCGACTTTCAAATTATCGGCCAGAGGTGGTCAATGTAATGAAGTGTCAATGTATTTTTCCTTTTGGTAGCATTTGTCAAGATCTTTATTTTCGTACCAATCGCTAAACACTTCTCGTTCGAGAACGCAACAGGTGAGAGTGATGACTTAAAAATACTGATGGATTATTAGTTAGATATAAACGGTTCTAAGTCCTGATATTACCAAAATGTTATTTTATTGCAGCAAAATAATTGTGGAGCGAATTTCAATAATAATTAACGTTTTGGATAACACGACGAATAGAACGGATTATTGTTAGGGTTTCCTGATATCTGCCTTCGTCCTTGCAGGATCAAGGACATGCCCGCTATATTTTACAAGCTGCAAGCATCTGGGCAATAAATTTACCTGGAGGATGATTTTCTCACGACGTTTTATGTTCATAATGAAAAGAAACAAAAAATAGTCGATAAGGTTATTACTTACATATAAACAGGTCGTAAAATTTTGAATTTTCAACGGGGAGGGCGCTTAAACTATGATGCCGCAACATGAATCTTCTTCTATAATTAATACTCTGATCACTTCCTACAGCGACATAAAAATGCGAAGGTTAAAATACCTTTTTGTGGAATGTTTTTCTTCCGAAGTATGTAACCTTGTTTTGAAACAATCAGCTTAATCATCGTGTATAAACGCATTTTTTGGTCCATGGTTCCGAAGATGATCACCGCATTGGATAGAAGGAAAAAAGATTAGTATAGTACTTAAAAACGCTTAGCCAATTGTTTTAACACAATGGAATATCATTGAAGCATGTTTTAAAACATAAACAGTTCAACAATTATGACTCTGTTGTTTTGAACTAATTACTAGCTTTGATATAAGACAGCATCGTATGTATGGCACAGTGAAAACAATTCATACGTGTTGCCCTTCGAAGTTTAACGTATCAATTTCACGACCTCTACTCGGTACAACTGTATACGAATCATATCGACTGAAGTAGCGCATGAGGAACGCGCGAGACTGATTAGGGAGGTCACGTGAATTGAATCCAGCCAACGACAATCCTGACTGATAGTTTATCAGAGGTTTTGCTAGTATCGAGACCTCTTAAACGGCCCTAGGACATTCCTATCTCAACTAACTTAAATAAAATAAAATAAATTTTATTTAGAGTCTACCCACTCAGTTATATAACTGATTTTCAGTGGGGGACTTTAAATCAAAGCGACCAAGCCAACCCTGCAGGCCCCGACGTAATCGACGAGTGAGCGATAACCAACCAAAGATCGATATTTTAAATAGGAAATATAGCAATCAGTGGTATGGACAGTGCGAACACCCGCGAATCAACGCCAGAATCAACAAGGCCGATTCAGAACAACTCTGAAATTTATTATGTGCTTCGTTGCTAGGACGGCTCCAAAGTCACCGTTTACAAACTCCTAAGACAAGAACTGATGGACTGAAGTCCAAATCAGAAGTTAAAAAACTTCTGACTATAGCGGGAATCGAACCCTGGACCTTCTGCATTGGAAGCAGATAAGCTAACCACAAGACCAACTTAAAACGCTATAAGTCACCTAAAGAAGGTCACACAGGTATCACTCATGAGTACCATATATCGGGCATTCTCACTGTAGTTACTACAAATTTTAAATAAAAAAATCAAACGTAAATTAAACAATATTGTTTCAAAAATAATTTAATTAAAATGGAGATTAAAATCACACGAACTAAAAATAATTAGTTTTAAAAGTCAGATATGGTATAATCTCATTATTGCCAATTTGCATACCATTTATACATACATCACAAATTCGGCCATCAGTGTGTAACGATTTGCAAACAAATTTATTGAAACTCTGAGTTATTACCTTGATAAATCATGCGAAAAAGTGGTTGACACTTATGGCCATAGAAGTTAGGAATTCGTAGATCAGTTTCTGTCTTTCATCGTTCCGACAGTCTTTGGCAGGAATATTCGCCGACCCTGAGATTTCGTTAGTTTTGACAAGTTTGTCATTTTTTATTTCTGTTTGCACCGCGTAATGGTTCTCGCTTATAAGAGACTGCAAAGCATGCTGTTAGATTAGCTTTGAGAGGAATTTAACTTGAAGAAATTGTTGAAATTGGAGAAATTGAGCTTATTGGTAATTTTATTTATTACTTCTTATAACGCTGCAGAGAAGCCTCAATCGCAAAAAAATAACATAACATAATAATAGGTAAGGTATATGAATTTTAGAAATTGTTATATAAGACAAAATGTATATTGAAAGATTTAATTTGATTCGAGTTTTTTTTCAACAATTCCTGCAGTCAAAATACGAGTGCTGGGGTAGAGTTCTGTAAATGGCACTGGGACATAATCTATGTTCCCAAACAATCCTCGTACGATAATGTGCCCGGAAGAAAGTTAAATGTTCTTTGGACAGGGTTCACACGACATTTTATTTATTACATTTATTTAAAATGATTTTTTTAATTTTCAATTAAACTTATATTTTTTATCCGTACTCGATGAGCTGTGTTAACTCACCGTCTTAAGGATATTCCAGAGCACTCTTACCGGAATTTTGAAAGTCAAAAGAAAATGGTTGAAAGTTGGTTGAATGAAAGTGGAACTTGAATTAAAAAAAAGGGGAAAATAAGTATTTTTTTACTCGACAATAGCTCTTTTTTGCCAGTATATGCAAATTTTGGGCCAATAAAAAAAGTAAAGTTCTAGGTGCAATACTTAATTTATAACTTTGAGCTACAATATCTTTATGGTTTAAACACATCTTTGTCTCCAACACGAGGATAAGGGAAAATAATTTTATGAAATAATGTTCGATGTACAATTTTTCTCTAACATGGTGCAAATAAGAGTTTTGAATAGGTGGACGAAAAAAAGCGTACATCAAACGCTATTTCGGAACATAATGTTTCCTTATACCTATTCGTGTTGGAGACAAAGGTGTGTTAAATCAATCAAAAATGTACTTTAAAGGTACGTATTGTACCTAGAACTTTACTTTTAGAGCTATTGTCGAGTAATAACAACAACAAAAAAACTTTTTTTAAAGTTCCTATTACATTCAACCAACTTTCAACCATTTTCCTTTGACTTTAAAAATATCGGTAAGAGTGCTATGGAATAGCCTTAAATTAATTTTTTATTTTTTTTTACCATACCCACTCCGAGAAAGTACCAACCAAATAATACATCTAAGAAAGATAAGTGATTAACTGATGGGTCTAGCTGAAGAAGTTCCTACAGCTTCTTTATTTGTTCTGGCCTGACAATAATTAATCATGTAGTTGCGCTTCAGTGATGCCTTATGAATGTGGCACTTATGCAGGGCCAATATTTAGGGCGTCAAATGACCAAAAATATCCTATTCATCTTCACTATAAATCACTATAAATCCACGCTAAGAAAGGAGTTGCGCGCGCTTTTAACGGGTGAATTGTAGCCATTCAGCAGGCTCCAATTTAAAATAACGATCGCTGATTGGCCCGTCGAAAGCGCGCGCATCTCCTTTCTTAGCGTGGAGCGCCTATACCTAGAAATCATTCTTTTTCTAATAATGAACGGCCATGGCGTCGCCAAAAATGACATGATTATAGGACTACATAAACCAGTGACATTAACGAACATAAATTCGCTTTATCTTCATGAACATTTCCTTAGTAATCGTGATAACGTGATAATAAATTACCCTTTTTGTCCAGGGGAAGGCCATGTAGTGCGTGGTAATGACTAATAATGTGTAAAAATACGCCCCATCATCGAACGAACATTTGAACACCCAAGTGCCAAAGTCATGTCGTAAATTATTAGAGTATGCCATATTAAGTTTGAATCGTGACCATGGGCCAACAAAAGACAACAAGAAAGATTACCACTTAATGGGTTCGCATCATCAGCTAAACCTCTAGCACCAACTAAGAGTAAAAATAACAAATCTTTTGTTTATATTGACAGAGGTTGTCTTGCACACCATCGACCATGACTGAATCAAGCGGCCTAGTTGTATCTACTACACCCAGCCCTTCATTTACTTCTGGTCGAGGGTGTACATGTTATATTTGGGTTTGTATTCCACTTATTTTTGCTTAACTTTACAGTCGTAAATAATAGTATATATGTACAGCTGTTGCCTAAAAATATATGGGTACTTTAATCATAACAATACAAAAACTGATAAGCCAAATCTGAAGGTTTATGTAGAACATCATTGTACTAAAAATCGCGGTGTATATATATATATATATATATACGAGATGATGCGAAAAGACTAGCACCCACCTGGAAACTGGCGCTACGTGATAGCCATGTGGTGCCGATAATACCCCCAGTTGCCACGGAAAATGTAGTTCCTCCAGCTAGAGTGGATAGGAGAAGAAAGAAGCCACCTGAAGCTCCACCTACCAAACGCCTGTTAAGGTCATCGCAAAGATCTTAAATGTAATGCTGAGCAGTTGCAGTGACTTGTTTTGTCTTTTATATTATTTGTTATTGTCTTGTTTGTTTACGCAATGTTTTTTAATTTGTATGTCGTTACCTTGAGAATGAGCAGGGAGAACTGTTCGAAACGTTGGTATTAAAACTTATTTAACTCGGAAACTCGAAAGAATTTCATTATGTCACATTACATCCGAGAAAATCTACGTAAAAACATATATATATATAAAATATATGACACTTTGCAAACAAGTCTTTATTTTCACTTTCCTTGTACACAACGATATTGTGCCATCACTGTCAACTTAGTGTAGGCCTACTTCATTTGGTTCATTGCGTGTGATTTTTAAGAAATTTTGTAATTCTTCCCATGTTTATTACAAATTAATGGTTAAAAACTTTAAACCATCAAATTGAGCGATTGGTCTTGACAACCACGTGAAATCGCGCTCTACTAAGTAAGTACCATTGATATTAATTTTGGTTGACATTGATATATAACTCCTTAGAAGGATATGGTAATATAATATTATGTATGGTATATATTTCAACATTGTTTTGATTGTGAAGTTAGAATAATTTGTATCGTTTAACTTGACATCAAACAAAAAAAAACTTAAAGCATCGTATTCGTTTCAAACCAATTTGAAACAGTAATTGGATTGCATAGGGTTTGACAAAATTAAGCCATTATTATTGATGACCCAAAAATACTGCTTGTATATGTATTTAAATCGTATTATTCCAAGAAACACGATGTAACATCCCGCGTAAGGTATGTGAATTTTAGAAATTTGTCATTCATCCACATCAAGCACCTCATTTATTCAACTAAAATATAAACTATGAACTATGAAGAAAAAAATTATGTTAAAAATTAAATTTGATAATCACATCACAAAAATAAATCAAGTTTATGACATTCAGTGACGTAATTAAAATCGTGTCTTCGCGCCACCGTTCAGTCGAGAGGATACTTTTTTAATTAATTAATATTATATGTTATATTATTAATATTATTATAATAGTGATATTAATTAAATTCTATTATTTTGCATCTACTCTACTTTAACATACCCTAAACAATGGTATATCATTATCAATTAATCAATCATCATCAATATCAATATCAATATCAATATCAATATCAATATCAATATCAATATTAATATCAATCAATATACATATGTTGTGTGGCTCGTTGGTCTTGTTGTTAGCGTATCTGCTTCCAATGCAGAAGGTCCAGGGTTCAAATCCCGCCATAGTCAGAAGTTTTTAACTTTGGATTTGGACTTAAGTCCATCAGTTCTTGTCTTAGGAGTTTGTAAACGGTGACTTTGGAGCCGTCCTAGCAACGAAGCTCATAATAAATTCAGAGTTGTGCTGAATCGGCCTTGTTGATTCTGGCGTTGATTCGCGGGTGTTCGCACTGTCCATACCACTGATTGCTATATAACAATCTTTGGTTGGTTATCGCTCACTCGCCGATTGCGTCGGGGCCTACAGGGTTGGCTTAGTCGCTTTGATTTAAAGTCCCCCACTGAAAATCAGTTATATAACTGAGTGGGTAGACTCTAAATACTAATTTATTTATTTATTTATTTAATATCAATATCAATATCAACATCAACATCAATTATTGCTTTATTGGATGAGCGTAGAGAGCGAAGCGAGTGAAGCGAAGACTTCAATTTCACTGACCCCCCAAAAAATTTAGCTCGGGTGTTTTTTTTTTTTTTTTTTTTTTTTGTATTTTTGTCTGTTTGTTTGCTCTCTACCGGGCAAACGGCATATGCGATCTTTATGAAAATTTGACAGGACCTTCGAAATCTCTGAACTTAGACTTGCTACGTTTTTGGGTACAATCGAAGAAATATTTCTCATGAATATCGTACTTTTACGATTTTTTTCGATTTTTAGTGCGATATTTTCGTGACATTTGGGCCGATTCTGACCAAACGGGGGGGCTACAACGTTCATATTTCAGATGGACATTAAGGTAATAGTGATGTATTGATTTTTAAAAGAAAAAGTTGAAAAAGTTACTCAGAATCTATAGAAATAAAGCTTTTAATATAAGTTTTTTGATTTTTTGTACGATATTTTCGTGCCATTTGGGCCAATTCTGACCAAACGGGTGGGGCTACAACGTTCATATTATACATGGACATTAAGGTTATGGTGATGTAGTACCTTTTGAAAGAAAAAGTTGAAAAAGTTAGCCAGAATCCATAGATTTAAATATAAGTCTTTTTCGGTAAATAATACCAATTGACAAGAAACAATAGAAACTTGACAACATTCACCTACAATGCGTAGGCAGCAAAACAAAGCACTTGCAAAAGTAAAGATATCCCACGCAACTAAAAACTTAAAAAGCTCATCCATCAACGCGTCGGGACTTTAGCGTTTTCCTAGTTATTAATTAAGGACTATTAACTTTCTCTGCAAAGAGTTATGCTTGTACACTGTACTAGTCTAAGTGAACACAAATATCGTATATCTTATAGATCTGAGAGTAGCATTAGGTTAGCCGCCGTCCCCCCGCCACCCCCACTACCAGCGTGGTTCTGCTGGTACCACTTGTGGAGCCACCCGCTGAATGGAGCGTTCTGGTGCCACCGTTCAAACGAGAAAAAGGGAACAGTCTATACCTCCCCCGAACCACCACTGTAAGTTATTCTGGTGTGGGACACAGAGGAGCCCCTTCAAAGGGAGAGTCTTCGCTCCACCGTTCAGTCGAGAGAATGTGGTCCAGTGTAAGTGGTTCAGGTGGTAAAACCAGGGGAGCCCGCCATAGCGTCTTTGCGTCACCGTTCAGTCGAGAGAATGTGGTCCAGGGTAAAAGGTTCAGGTGGTAAATCCAGGGGAGCCCGCCATAGCGTCCTTGCGTCACCGTTCAGTCGAGAGAAATAGAATGTGGTCCAGTGTAAGTGGTTCAGGTGGTAAAACCAGGGGAGCCCGCCATAGCGTCTTTGCGTCACCGTTCAGTCGAGAGAATGTGGTCCAGTGGAAGTGGTTCAGGTGGTAAAACCAGGAGGGCCCGCCATAGCGTCTTTGCGCCACCGTTCGATCAGTGGAGAGAATGCGGAGCCGCGTGGCAGACGCCCGACAGACTCCCCCACATTCCGCTCCGAGAGTGAAAGTGAGACGAATAAGAAGTTGAAGGCCACTAGGTGAGAGTGCGACCTTCAACTACCACGATCCCATTGTTCCTCCGCTCTGATTTACATATCTTTCACGGCAGGGCGGGAATCAGTCTTCATCGTGACGTACGGGGAATTTACAACGAATATCATCTTCGCATCGAAAGGTCGCTGATTTCGAATTATAGTGCGTCAAGGTTAGGTCATCAATTTACATTTTCAATAAATGTGTCAGAATTGGACGGGCGAGAACAATTTATTTACGTATTGATTTTCCATGCCCGAATATGAATTGATCGTAATGGTTTGCCCTAAAAAGGCATTGAACGATTTCTATTGTTTCCGGATGAGTAAACAAGAAAATATTTGTGTTAACTATGGTCACGAATTAAGAGCAGATCTTAAGACTTGTTTAACGGCTACTTCATGACTTCAGGGCCCCGATTCATGTACATTTTTATCCCGGTATAAGCAGAGTTAGGTGGTATAAGTGCGGTATAACTCCGAATCCAATTCATGAAGACTTATCCCGCCTCGCACGGGGATAAGAAAATATGTAAAACAGATGGCGGACATTTTAAATTTTGCGTCTATGTGTAAAACGAGAAAAGTTGTCATTACCCTCATAAAACAAATCAGAAACCGTCTCGGGCCTAGGCCCAGATGTAGAAAAATATTCATAATACAACAGTGTAGGCCTAAAGTTCGATTAGGCTATAGGACTAGATAAAATTTATACTAACATAACACGTTTGACAAGCCCTTGGCCTCTCCTAGGCAACCCTAGGCCTGCACGACCTTGTTTTGACACAAATCCCGCACAAATAACTAGTTTTGATTACTAAAAGCCTATGCAGATGAACAATAGTATGATAGTCCTAGGCTATTCCAAAATTTACGGCAATAATACGCATTTTCTTTAATGATCCACACATCTTCGCTTAATTCATTTAATGTGATAC
>JAMZAV010012414.1:0-19018 GCA_024449915.1 Sweltsa coloradensis | reverse complement strand
AAGAGGATGATGATTGGTAAAACTCAGGAACTTGATATTAATTTTAGCAAAACAAATTTATGATTTTTCATAAGGCTAATGATAGAAGTATGATGATATTCATTTGACGTTAAATTGTAATGGTAAGTTAATTTCTAGAGTGTATGAATTTAAATATCTTGGAGTTTTCTTAGATTGTAATTTAAATTTTAAGAAACATTATGAATATGTGTGTAATAAAGTATCATCAGCAATTGGATTATAAGTAGAATGAAGAGGTTTTGTAACCGAGAGAATGTTGAGGTTACTTGTAGATTCTTATATTCACTCTGTTATTGATTATTGCTTAGTGGTTTGGGCAGTAAGACCTTCTACTGAGTATGTTGTACTCCAGAAGAGATTGACCATCTGTTTGATTCATTTCCCTTGAACCAAGATTTGCAGTCTGATTGTTTCACGATTGAGGAGAGGATGAAGTATAGCGTGCTGGTAAATACATACAAAGTATTGAAAGGTATGTTTTTAGGTATTCTACCCAATTTTTTAAAATTGTTGATCGTGATAGAAATTCTACTTTAATAAACTCATTTGGAAGTTCCTAGATTAAATTCTGAAGCATTTAGAAAGTCATTTATGTACAGAGGCGTATCCTATTGGAATTCAATTTCTTATGATATTAGAAGCCAGTTTACTGATCTAGGAATTGTACAATTTAAAAGTAAAATTGAAGCAATGATAATGAATCAAAGAGCAAAAAATTGATTTTTCTATTTATTTGTAAGTTATTGTCTGTGTGTTTGTGTAATGTTAATTTACCTTCATAAGCTTTTATAATTGATTTTGCTTTTCTCTTTGTTTGTTCATTATTGCTTTGATTATGATATAAACAATGTATTTTCAACTATATTTTTCTCTGCCTAGATTGTCTGGTTGCCGCCCAATGATGGAGCTTGCAACTTGATTTAGGTGTCCTGTATCATTGCTGTGATCAGTTTGACATGAAATTTTTTAAATAATTATATATCTGATATAATTATATATATGAGTCAAGATTTGAACACAAAAATGAAGATTGAACCCAAGAATAAAGATTTCGCGTTCGGTGGTTTCTTCCGCGAAAGTTTGATTATACTCCCTGATTTGCTGTTCCTGATTTTTGGCAAACCTCATATTCGTTTGAGTGGGATCGTCTAATAAATCAGTTTTTTTCTTTTCGTTTTTCTTTTTTAATGTTTTTTTTTTCTTTTCTTTTCTTTTCTTTTCTTTTCTTTTCATTCTCCACCCTTTTTTTATATTTGATTCATTCATTGAATGCATATAATATCATTCAATTTGTTACCAAAATTCTTGTGTTAAATGCATTGTTGTTGTAATGCTACTATTTCAAATATTTACGAAAATGTAATTTATTGTTGTTTCTGCATCTATGTAATTAGATTATTTTAGTTGTCCTCCTTTGTAAATCAGTTTTTATAACTGAATAGGATAGACGTTAAATAAATAAATAAATAAAAATGCTCTTACCAACTGAGCTATGCGGCCACCAATTTAAAAATGTCTAATTTTTGGTCTGTTTTGTACATTGTTAATAACGTGTGTAGAGCAGATTGCACTGCCTATTAGACTACACATGAAATGAACTTGGAGAAATACAAACCATCTCTGTAACCCTAGAGTTGGGAAATGTGATGTTTAAACTTGGCTTTATAGTAGGCGACTATGACGCTGTTATGTTAGTACTTTAGACAGAAATTAAAAAAGTAACTACACCGGGGTTTGAACCGGGACTTAGCTACCGGGCTATGCTCTTACCAACTGAGCTATGCGGCCACCAATTTAAAACTGTCTAATATATATATATATATGAATATTAGGTTTTAGGCATATAAGCCCGCTTTAAGGACATAGTTATTGATACATAGCAGTTGTCGAAAAAGTTTGCCCCGACTAAACTTTTTCGAAACTGCTATGTATCAATAAATAAATATTATATATATATATTTTGTCTTAAGCTTTCGTGATCCAGGGTTTAAATGTTTTAATTATCTTTACGGTAAATAATCACGCACAGTATTATAGAAAATAACTTTTATCCCGACGTTTCGGAAAAAATAGGTTTCCATTTTCAAGGGAAGGGTAAAACAAAATTCAATAAAACAACAACAGCATTATAAAAATTAACAAATAGAAGAAACAAAAAAAACACACTAGGCCTACCTTGCAAACATAGAATATTAAGATCCAATTGCAGTGACCCTAAAACCAAATCACATGGTTGCATTGTGAGTGTGACTTCTTGTGACCATTCTAGCAGGCCTATCGCTGTCTTCGTGTCTTGGTACCACTGGCAGCTCAGTCTCATACTTTTCAAGAGCTGCAGTATGACTTCTCGTCATCCTTCTGCTGGATTCCTTGAAAATGGAAACCTAGTTTTCCGAAACGTCGGGATTAAAAGTTATTTTCTATAATACTGTGCGTGATTATTTACTGTAAAGATAATTAACATATATATATATATATATATCTGTATTTCAATGTCAGTTTTATATTTAATGTGCACTACTGTAGGCCTAGACTAATTTTTTTTAAATATTATTTTTTTAATTTTTTTGTATTCCCAGAGAGTAGCCTACAATTTAATACGTAAGAATTTATAGGTGGATTTTACATATTTGTTTTATTTTGTAGATTGGAGGCAGCTTCTCTCTAACGGAGATTGGGCACGGCACTAACACGAAGGGTATGAGAACCACTGCTACGTACGACCCTGCAACTCAAGAGTTTGTTCTCCACACTCCTGACTTTCAGGCTGCCAAATGTTGGGTGGGCAGTCTCGGCAAATGCTGTACACATTCCATCGTCTTTGCTCGTCTGATCACTCCCGATGGTACCGACCATGGCCTTCACCCTTTTGTCGTCAAAATTCGGGATACAAACACTTTGTTACCATTCGCTGGTGTCACCGTTGGAGACCTTGGCGAAAAGATTGGATTGAATGGAGTTGATAATGGTTTCGTCATGTTCGATCAATATCGTCTTCCGCGAGAGGCCCTGTTGAACAAGACCGGAGATGTCACACCTGTGGGCAAATATGTCAGTCCATTTAAAGACCCAAACAAGAGGTTCGGAGCCTCCTTGGGAGCTCTGTCTGCTGGACGAGTTTCGATAATTGGTATATGCGTCGCTTACCTTACCAAGGCTGTTCCTATAGCTGTTCGCTACTCTGCGGTTCGGAGACAGTTTGGTCCACCCGACAGCCAAGAAATTCCAGTTATAGAATACCAACTTCAGGCATGTTGTATAATTTAGTAATATTTTAGGATGGTCCTACCTAAGGGCCTCAGTTAATATAATTTAATACTTATACAAGTTTTATTTTGTAGTTTATATACTTATATTTTTTCTAGCAATGGCGACTATTTCCATATTTGGCTGCTGCATTTGCCCTGAAAAATTTTGCCGACATTTTTGCAAAAATTCAAGGGGACTTCCAAATTCAATCGTTTCTTGGAGAAAATAAAGACCTTTTGGTAAGAACTAAGATTAAGATTGTCATATCAATACAGTTATTAGTACCTCTGTATGGTACTGCTACAGGTACATTAATTTATACATTATAAATTACCATGGCAAGGGTATTGCTAGAGATGTGCAAAAATGGTGACAGCAAAATTCGTGATTTTTTTAAAGTTGCAATAATCCCTTCAAATTCAGTTTGCACATGAATCTCCTGAATTGTGATTGAATGGTGCCAATTTCCAATTCACAAATTTTCGCGAAATTTTAGTTGATACCGAGAACTTGAGGCAAAATTAGCAATTGCCAATTATGTCTTGAAATGCGAATTAGGTCCCGAAATTTGTAAAAAAAAGTTATTTTTCAAAGTTTTGGTGGAGGTGCCGGGTACGTAGTCGAAATTAAATTAATCCTGATTCCTGACTGGTACATATGGTGGAGGTGCCAGGTCATACAACGCGATTGTGAGATCGTAATAATCATTTGAACGTGAGTAAGCTCAAAATACTTCATATCCATATCAAATTCAAAAGACCATGCATAATTTTGTTAATTAGGTGGAGGTGCCGGATAGTCGAAATTAATTCTGGTAAAAACTGTCGGAAACTTTGAAAACTGAAGGCTGAAATTGAGCTTAAAATTAAAACTGATTCTGAACTTCACTCTCATGTGCTTGTTTTTCTTTTAAATCATTAAAATCAATCATAAATTATCCTGAACTTATAATAATTTTTTTTTTTTTTTTTAGTTGTGCATGAGAAACTTGTTTTTTGGTAAATCGCGTCAAATCACAAATTTTTATTTTTAAGGTGCGAATTTTCAAACTTTAAAAAGCATTTTGCACATCTCTAGGTATTGCCCTCATAGTAGTAATAAGGTTGCATACTCCTGGCAACGGTAACTTTTAACTACTTTCCACATGGAAGAAAATTGGTTTGGTTTGCATAGGCCATAGACTCAATAACTATTGTATTAATTATAGGCTGATCTTGGCACAGAGATTCACGCCCTGTCGTCTTCTGGCAAGCCACTGGCCGGGTGGACTACCCGTGATGCGATCCAAGAGTGTCGGGAGGCGTGTGGTGGGCACGGATACCTCAAGGGTGGGTACGAGGGTTCAGTGACTGACGTGTAATAGTAATACTAGGTCCCAGGTTCATATCTCGCTCTTTTCGAAAATGCAAAATCTGTTTTGCATTTTTCAGACTTCCCGCTTAATACATTGCATCCCTTTCTTTATCAATAAATGTACCGGACCGCTGTCAGTTCTCGCTGGCGCTCTCCTTGGACTTAATTGTAAACACTGACATGGGCAGTACCCGCCGTCGAGGACAAGGTGTTAGCTTGCTTGTTTCTCCCTCATACACAAGGCGCATGTAGTCTGTGTTCGTTTCGTCTCATATCGGCAGTGTTGTGTGTAAAATGTCGCCACCTAAACGCCCAAAATTAACTATGTGTAGGGATGCTCATGATAATCGATATTATCGATCCATAATCAATAATGGATATTATTTCGATAATCGATAACCAAAATTCATTAGCGATTATCGAAATATCAAATAATTCGTCAATAGTGGCACGAACTAAACTCTTAAAGATGAAGATAATCTCACGTTGTGCCATGATACTCGAGATTTATGTTTGGAATTGATCTATCAGTCGATAACGGAAGCCAATCACATGACATTGAAGACAGCCATGAAGTAAACGGAACGTGATGGTTTTGTTTTGACTTACAATTGCCACACTTGAGGTTGAACTTATAGTTCGGAACAGGCTTTTATTGGTGATATCGATATTATCGATAATTACATTACCATTTTGATAATCGATAATGAAAAAAGTATCGATGTGCATCCCTAACTATGTGTGTATCCTTCATAAAAAAAATGGTAATTCCTTGAGTTCAGAGTTGCCATTTTTCAGTTAAAACATGACAAAAACATAGTATGGTGAAAATGGCGAAAGGACCTCCGGCGGCTGAGGCTTTTCTCCAGACCCCGCTACGACACTGATTGTCCCGCTTTCTTTGTTCCCTACCCTACTTAGAAATATCTATGATATCCCTAGAATTGTTAAATAATGTACGATACCGATTCCGTTTGCTATATAAAAAGTGAATACTAGAAGTACCGTACATAAAACAAATTCTATTTAAATAATAAATAACATTAAAAAAATATGCCATGAAAGAGAAAGAAGCCAAAAAAAGCAAATAGGTACTAATAATAAAATTGCAAAATACGATCAATCGGTATTTGTTTTTATTTAAATTTGGCCTACACCACATTGCCGAGAAGAATAAAATAATGTAAAAGGTAACAACAAGGTGGGTAAACAGGAAACTAAATAAAATGGTTACACACATTTTGTTAAACTCGACTCAAAACTAGAGTATCTGAAGGAATACTCGACGTCAACTTGACTTTGAAATGTGCAACTTGCACACCCCTTTAAAAATGTGGTGCAGCCATTAGTCAATACTAGTGTGTGTGGTCAAAATAGAGGTGCAGCCGTCTATAATCAAGTAAATAGTACTAATAATAATAATAATAATAAGAGAAATCAAATATTTTACGAGTCATTTCGCTGTGTTCGTTTTTTATTAAATTACCTGACGTTTCGATACGTCTGTGACGTATACATCATCTAAGGCAACCTGAAAAACTTTACATTTGAGATTGTTTTTGTTGAATTCTTTTGCTTCTTCTTTGGCTCTGATTGTCAATAATAATAATAATAATAATAATAATAATAATAATATAATTTTTATAAAAGGTTTCTTACGCCTAACATGGCAATACGTTGAACTTTATTGTCATTATGGTATACCGGTACTTGTGTAAACTGATGATGATTGACTAGTGTGTTCCCCTGTGTTACAGTTTCTGGCCTGGGAGTATTGCGTAATGACAATGATGCTAACTGCACGTACGAAGGAGAGAACAGTGTCCTGGTACAACAAACAAGCAACTGGCTACTAGGGTTGTGGGCTAGACAAAACAAGCCAATCCAAACTCCTCTGGGCTCAGCTGACTTCCTGTCTGATGCTCTGCAGATATTGAAAACTAAGTTCTGTGAGCGAAGCATTGACGACACTGTTCACCCTGAGAGTAAGTAGGCCTACAAAACTATCAGTTGTATTTACTTTAGTAGTAGGCCTACCTATTACATTAAGTAGGTACCTGATAAGCTAAATCCTACATTGACCCGGATCCCAGTACATATAAGATCCCTTCGGTTCTTCTACTGGGTCCATTTTTATACACACAATTATGAGTAATTTTTTCCGTTATTTGGTGCTGTAAATTTCCACTAAGACCGAGATAGATCTGTTCCGTAATTTTACTAATCCTCTTTCTATCCAGATTCCAGATTATTTAATAGAAAATCAACCTAGTTATGCATTTATTTACGTAATTTTACCATTAGATTGATCTAGGGCAAGTTTGTTTATGTTATTGGTATACTACTTAGCTAGATGATTGAGGGCAGCCTAATTTGGTTCTTCTGACCGCATTTAAACGTAAAGCCTTTTCCAGATATTAACCTATTGCCAAGCTATCACCACCTATATTACCTGACAATTCATAGTCATAATACCAGGAGTAGGGATAATGTACATATAGCTAGGTATAATCTAGCTAGATATGAGAAAGCACCTGTACATGCTGGAACAACTTTAATGAATCTGCTACCAAGCAACATAAAATAAATTGCAGACATAGATAAATTTAAAAGCTCACTTAAAAATTACCTAATCGGAAAAGCATGTTATCAAGTTGATGATTTTGTACAGGAACACAAGTTCAAACACATACATTTTAACCAGTAGGCATACGGTAGCTCGTATTTTAAATTTTGAATGGATTTTGCATTTTATGTAATATCTATGAATCTATTTTTTTGTGGTGTAGTATGGTGCACAGCCTGTGGAGTGGTAGGTAGGCCTATAGTTTTGTAATAGTATTAGTTGGGGCCTACCTATATTATGTTCATGACATTGTTTCATACATCTGTGATGTTAAAACGGAACTCGATTTAAATAAATAAATGAATGGTTGGCCTAGAGATAACGTCCAGTGAGGCTTTTGACATGAATAAAGACTGCACGCAGTCAAAAATGCTGAGTGCATAGCATGCTGTTTCTCTTGGTATTTTAGCTGCATTTTGATCCGAGTTTTAACCTTGTGGGTGGAAACTGGAAAGTGCAATCACACCTGGTTAATTTATGTTAATTAAATTACTAAACATTTAAATTCATATGGGTGTTGTTTGTAAACATGTTTAAACATATCAACCCTAGCTAAGATGTGCACATTTTTCTGTAGGAAGAGCATTAAGATGCACAATGGCAACTGCCACGCACGGTCGCAGTGCCATTATTACCGAAAGCAAGTAGTATTGAGCCGCCTGCGGTGGCACATCGATTAGGTCACTGGTCCGAAGCATATGACACTACGAGGACGTGGGTTCGAATCCCGCATAAAACATGGGTTTCTTCTTATTTTCCTTCATCGTCATCTATCACCACTCAGCGTCTCAAATAGCATACTGCATTAATATTAATAAAGACATTAAGCAACCAAAATTGATTCTGAAGGAAGAAGGATAAGCATATATGGATGCATTTCTTTCCTACACAGTAAACAAATACAAAATTACGGTATACGGGTATCAATCAATGACATAATAAGAGAGGACTGGTGCGATACAAGTACAGTACTAAATACTAACTTCTTGAATATATTATGAATTAGGGACTAATTAGGCTATTAGGGGCCAAGCCCAGACGGGGCATCTGGGCTTGGGGTAGAATTAGCCCAGAGCATGGCTCTGCTAATCGTAATAGGCGATTCAAGAGAAAAAGTCCATCTTGCAAACATCAGCTAGTAAGACGGGTAGGGTAGTATAATATTACTCCCCAAAACAAGAGGCGAGCTCTGGCAATCGTTGTCGGGGACCTCTCCCCCTTCCCTTGACGACCTCCCCGACGACGACGACATTGACAGCACGAACGATGACGACCGTGACATGACAATCCCCCTTTTCCTCCCCCTACCAGTGGTTAGTTCTGACGAGCATGGTCCCCTCCTCCCCATATCCCCTAGGCTAGAGTGGTGCATTATGACCTAACAGCTGACATGCCTTTAATCCAAATAAACTAGGCTAAACTAAACTAAAATATTATGAATTCTCACTAGTCTATATTTTCTGCCTCCTTATAATAAATACAGGCCCTACAATAAAATGTGGAAGTTAAAAATGAAATAAATCTGTAAAGCCTAAATTAGACGGTTCAATGTTCCATTCAATTTCCTTGAATTCAAGAATCAAATATCATCATTGTGAATGAGACAACTTTGCACATTTTGATTGTGTTAGGCCCCTACGTTTATGTCCATGAAATTTGAATTAAGGAATCTTGAACAAAACATTGAACCGTCTAATTCAGGCTTAAGTTGGGAAACGGGGTATTAGTTCGGAATGAAAGAAATTATTTTGTGTTCATACTTAATTGTATATATCTTTTACTCATTCATTACCTGTTCTTCTTGCTCAATTGTTTTCACTATTTCAGGTTTGTTGAAGGCCTATAAGTGGCTCGTATGTTGGCTTCTCCAAGCAACACACGAACGTGTCAACCAACACCTGAAGATGGGCAAAGATACATTCACAGCAAAAAATGACTCCCAGGTGTTCCATGCAAGGACACTGTCATTGGCTTTCACCCAGGTATTACCATCTAATCTTTGGTATCACTACCAGCTGCTTATCCTTATCATCTCTTTATTATATTAGTATAATTATACGTATCACTCGATCAATAAATCAATACTCAATATCGTGTTGTATCGTAACGTGCTCATCCTAAATTTACTTTGACTTGTTGAGGTACTGGGAGAAATATTTTTGGCAAACATATACTGGACTGTCCCTTGATCACTGTAAAAGTTTTGTTCAAGTATATGTTTGGTAGGGATGCACATCAATACTTTTATTATTATTGATTATCAAAATGGTAATGTCATTATCGAATGTATAATATCGATATCACCAACAAAGCCTGTTCCGACCTAGTAAGTGCAACCTCAAGTGTAGGGTTACCATAATTCTGAAAGTAAAATCCGGGACACATGTACTTTTGTTGTGTATGGACTTGCGCGGGCTGGGGCAAAGCCCCAGCCGCCGAAGGCAAAAAAATTTTGGGCCTTTTTTTCCCACAAGATTGCCTGTAGTGAGATCTGAGAGTGTCGGGACAATTTTTAAATGATCTAAAATGTCTGAACGTCCACCATGCTCTATCCCGAACACACCACGGCACACAGAACAATCAACTTTTCCTTCGATTTGCGTATATTCTAGACAAGAACGGATATCGTCTTTCAGTTTGTCTGAAAAAACGACACTTGCGTTTGGCCATTGTATTTTGCCACACACGCACACCACTGGCACAGTCTGTAAGCTAAGCATTGTCACAAGTCACAACGCGAACTCAACACTCACTGATTACACAACGGTGACTGCAGACTGTGCAGTGAATCATTGACAACGACTGGACTAGCCTACTAGTGGGTTGACACTGTACGTACTGTCGCCGCCCGCTGCCCTGGCCTTGAGACTGACTCAATGACAACATTATTGGTTACATTGCGCATCCCCGCGTCCTGGCTCAGCCGCCGTCGGTGCCGCGAAATATTTGAAAGCAGAAATTTGCTACGACAATTTGGAATTGGATTTTCGATTTCCGGGACAATTTGGCGTCCCGAAAATGTTTTTCGCGACACCGGGACAGCAACAAGAAAAACGGGACTGTCCCGGAAAATCCGGGACGTATGGTAACCCTACTCAAGTGTGGCAAGTGTAAGTCAACCAATCGCGTTCCGTTTGCTACCTCGCTGTCTTCGATTTCATGTGTCATGTGTGTGTCATGTCATGGCTTCCATTTTCGACTGATACCTCATTTCCAAACATTAATCTCGAGTTTGGCACCATCAGCCCAGCCAGTGCATGGCACATTGTGAGATAATCTCCATCTTTAGAGTTTGGTTTGAAGGGATAAATTAGATTTGTGATATTGAAACTTGGTGACATTACAGCATTTTTTTGTTTCTAGCACTATGTGTTGCTCAAATTTTGGCAACTGGCATCTTCTCATGAAACCGATCCAACGCTTAAGCCTGTCCTGGTACGACTTTGCTCATTGTATGGCGCATGGAGCCTGGAGAAACATCTGGGAACACTCTATCAAGGTAACACATTTTCATTTTTGTGTTTATTTTTTTGGTGTGTCAGTGTCGCCCTTATTGTTGATGCGGGAAGCAACCTAGGGGATGTCTTTTGAGATCGACGTCAAACACGGTCTTAGAAACATGGTGGCGTGACATATTCTATGGGCGTCCCCCTGCCCCCCTCCCCCGTTAACTAGTTAAAGCAACAATACAAAATAGGAGGGGTGCACAATGTCAATTGTCAATTGAGTATTGACCAGTCAAATGACTGGTCAAATACTTTAAGTCAATTGAGTATTGACCTAAAAGAAAACATGTGTATATTGCTTTAAAACTTGAAATTAATTTTATTTTTATATTTTAATTTTAATTGTTAAGTAAACGATAACTTTTCTTTCTCATTTAAAAATGTTTTAATTAGGTATGATTTTATTTTATTTATCATTTATTATGTCACTTATAATAATAATAATCAAACACCCGGTTCCAACATAAGTCAGGTCGGGGGGTGACGTATCACCAATTTCTCGGGCTGTGGGACTTTCAGTGTTTTGCTAGCCAGGCTCAACACCTCCTCATCTACTTCGATGTCTTCTATGACAGGCATTTCTACCAGTTCTCTCCATTTCTTTCTATCCTCCCAGAGTCTTTCTTCATTAATTCTTTCCCATGATTTTCCTCTTTCTTCAATGTTCCATTTTATTTGGTCCCTCCATCTATCTCTTGGGCGTCCAACTCTTCTTACTCCCCCCATGTGTGTTCAAATTCTCTTCTTGGTGTTCTATTTTGTTTCATTCTTCGTACGTGCCCATACCATCGAAGTCTTTCTTTTCCTATTTTATTTCGTAAACTTTCCACTCCTAGTTTGTTTCTTATTGTTTTGCTCCGTACCTTGTCTATTTTTGTTAAGGCTACAGAACTTCTTAAAAATTCCATCTCTGCTGCTTGTAATCTGCTGTCTTCCTTTCCTCCTATTGTCCATGTCACGGATGCATATGATATTATTGGGAGGAAATACATTTTGTACAATAACATCTTGCACCTGGATGATATTTCTTCTTTCCATAATAGTTTACGTACACTTTGGTAAAATTTGTCTGCTAATATAATTCTCCTTGATATTTCAGCATCTATTTTTTGCGTCCTTTGTTAGTATACTTCCGAGGTATTTAAATGCTTCTGCAATGGCCAGCTCTTCACCCCGTAGTATTATCTTCTTTTGATTTTGTTTACTTTTCTTCGTTACTATTAATGTTTCACTCTTTTCAATGCTTATTTTCATGTTAAACTTCAGTGTTTCCTCATTCCATCTATCTACGCTCTTCTGTACTTCTTCAATGGTATCTCCCCATCTCACTATATCATCTGCAAATATCATAGTTTTAGATGTTTCACTTTCTGTGGGTTCAACTTTACGCAGTATGGTTATCCATAACAACGGTAAATAATGTAGGTGACATCACACTACCTTGCCGTAGCCCACCGTTTATTTCAAACCAAGTAGTTCTACCAAATGGTGTTTGAACACAGCTCTTTGTTGTGACATATGTGCTTTGAATTCTTGTTATTAGACTCTGTTCTACTTCTGCATCTTTTAAGCATTCCCAAGCTTTTGCTCTTGGGACACTGTCATATGCTTTTTCTACATCCAAGAAGACCATGAACATTTCTTCTCCCTTTTCCCACTTTTTTTTCCATTATTTGTCTTGAGCGCAAATATGAGATCTATGGTTGAGCGGCCAGCTCTAAACCCATATTGTTCCTCTCTCAAACTTGGCTCTACTTGTTGTCGTAGTCTTCGATCTAGTATTTTCTCGTATATCTTTGCACACTGGCTCATCAGCGTTATTCCTCTATAATATAAATTATAATAGACAAATAAATATAATAGTTTCTGGGGAAACTGAAGCTGAATAGGAGGAAGGGACTGATGACAGCATCGACGATGATGATGCCGATGATGATATGCCACTTAATAAAGCATTTAAATGAAAAAAGGTTTTGTCACCACAACAATTTAAAATAAATTAAGTAATTATCTAATAAAATTTAATTTATGATCTTTTACATTTGACTGTCAATTGACCAAATTTGAATTTGACCGGTCAAATCCCATCCCTACAAAATAGCAAACATATCAATCAAAATATGCGTTTGTTTGTCCGTGAATCCAGGTGGCTATTTCAATGGTCCTGAACCATCCGGCTTTCTTCAAGATGGAATCCTTCAGTTGTGCAGTCAACTGAAACCAGACGCTGTGTCTCTGGCCGATGCTCTGGCGCCGCCCGACTTCATTCTCAACTCTGCGCTCGGCCGTTCAGACGGAAACGTTTACAAGAACCTGCAGGCTGCCTTGTACCAGACTCCCGGAGTGTTCGAGAGGCCCGAGTGGTGGAGGGATGTGGTTCAGAACTCAAAACTCTGAACAGTTTAAAAGCTTACCTGAATTGCCTGTGTATGAAAGTTCAAAGTATGTACACGAAAACTGCTCAGATTTGAAAGACTAGTCAATTATTATAGTAATACTAGTACAATACTCTCTTCAGATTCTTGCTGCAGTGCTCAATTTAAGTGGTCCAGAAATGTATATTTTTAAGCAGATTATTGATTAATGATGTGATATTCATAGGTTATGTCACCTAACAGGTTGAAGTATATTAACGATATGTTCACTTATGTCCGAGGAACTGACTGAAGGGAACTCACCAGTACCACCCCACACACATTAACAAAGGAACTCTTTGTTCCGAGCCTTAGTTTTGTATGTTCTCACACCAAGTTACTACGCAGACGCTTTTAGTTTTTATAGTCGCATTGAACCTATCTCCCTGCTTTTTATTGTTTTTCCATTTGTTTACATCATGGAGTAACATTTAGAAGGCTATATAGACACTATTAGTGTGGGTGACGTCACGGCCCCCTTATAAAACAACGTCTGACTCCAAACAATCGTCGATACAGCTATGTGATTGGTCGAGGTTGGCAAGGGACGGGCTCGGATTGCTTGTTCAGCTCTGACGTCACCACTAATTGTGTCTATAGAAAGAATGATCAATCTTTGATTGGTACTATGACCCTACTTACAGTAGACCTACATAATCTTTACAGTAAACTCTCATTAATTCAGACTCGGTTATTCAAATTTCTGTTTTTTATTCCACTATGTAGTATGTACTGTAATGATCAAGTATCAACATTTGATTTAGTTATAGAGCTCTTAATGTTTCATTCTAAATCTATTTTTTTAAATCCAAACTGGGATTTTTAGGGTCCCTTGAATTTGATTTAATGAAGGGGGAATACTGTACACGGACGGAATAACATTAACAAATTATCAAATCCAGCCATCTGCACCCTCTTTCCCATGCAGGAGCTTAGGAATAGGGGTGCAGTTGCGCCCGGGCCCTGAAGGGGGCCCACCGAGCAGCGGTGCACTCAGGTCTTTGAATTCTGAACTACACCACAGATCCCACAGCATTGGCAAGGCACACTCGCACTCAATCCAGGGCATTAATATTTAATACATAGTACCTCACTTTTACATTTTTACAAAATTCCTATATTAGTTTTAAAATCTCATTCTAGGAAAATTGATATTCAATGTGTTTAGAGTCAATAGGGAACCTAAGTGGGCATTGTCCGGTTCTCTCCGGTCAGCGTGGTATAGGCGATTAACCCGTGCTAAATGTTTCGTAAGCGATAGCGCGAGAACCCGACCACGGACCGGAATTATATTCATACTGTGAGAAACTATAATCTTTCCTCTTTGCGTGGATATACATAACTCTGCTCTATCACAAATATTAATGACATTTGTTTTGAGTTGAAGTGAACTCTACATTTACACTGTTGCCAAACCTTCCAAACTGCTCATGAAAAAGCACGTAAAAACATTTTGTCCGTGGCATCAGCATAACATTTGGTATCTGACTTGCTTTGTGGCTACTGTGAGGTCACTGGGTTGTACTAGATTATACATTACTAATAAAATATCCTTTAATGTGCCAACAAAATCTTGAATGCGAAGTACATTTAGCAACCATGGACAGGCGCGTAGTATGCGAGGATGCCACAGCTGCACACAACGTGGCTGCGCCTTGCTTAGGTTGCCGCTCAGTCAGAGTACATTTGCGACAGCGCGCAAACATGGGTCCATTTAATTAATAATAGTTTGAATTTAGGAAGCGTCATCGAGCATAGTAGAATGCCATCATCTTTTTCACAAAATTATGCATCTTGTGATGTTATTGGTTTAGATTTCTTTTGCGCAAGTCAAAAGATATGGCGAGTTACACTTTCGTACCATGCTAATTCTTATGGGCGCTGAGACCAGAGAGAACCAATTTCCTTCCCGCCTTCAAAACTTAGGTTCCCTATAGGTTTTTGAATTGATTTGGCATGAACATTTTGTAATTTTCTCATAAATGTTTTTGTATTTCTCAAAACTCCTTTGATTTTCAATGCTTTTTTGCGACAATAAAAATGAATTATGAAACTATGGATCCTAGAATAAAATAAATTAATATTTTTAATACAAATTCAGTAAATTTTGCATCAAATTTGCCTTTTTACTCTTTTTCAGTTTTGTTTTTAGTTTTACCTTGATATTGCTTGCCATAAATGGCAACATTTTGCTTGGATGACCTATTTTTGCAAAAATTTGCAAATTACTCTAAAATCGGAGATCTATCGCTTTAATTGCTATTGCAAAAATCTACTGCCTCTAAAATATGTCCTTGTAAAGTTTTAGTACGGGCGCTAAAATACCTATTTATTTGGTGTAAACAATTTACAACATAGGCAGGCTAATATGGATATGGTACAGTGATTGATAGTTGTTACCGAAGATGACTATAGTTTTAATGTATGATGTTGTTGAATTTTAAATGGTGCAAAGGCATGATATTATAAAAAAAAATATTTTTAAGAATTTACGTAAAGGGAAGTTTTACTTTTAAATGTTGGTTTTATTTTACAAGCACAACATATTCTAGGTATGTGGATTTATTGTTATTTTTATGTAAAATGTAAATGTTTGTTGAATTTTTGTATGGTCAACGGTGTACAGGCTAATGTCTAATATTAATAAACAATATTTTATACATTGAAAGTTTAAAACCATTGCATTCTGTTGTCGTTCCGCTTAACACCTACTGTTAATATGGTCACTATTATTAGTGACTCTGTGAGTAATATTATTTTTTGGAACATTCATAGTTTTTATTTTGTTATGCCAACAAAATATAATCTAGGCTTACCAGGTAAGTACTATTCCATTATTTTTAAAGCTGAAGTTTGGAATAATTCTTAACCAAGGACCAACAGAGCATGTCATTTTTTTTTACTTTGACTTATTTTTATTTATTTATTGTATAGCCTGGGGTTAGTATTACTAAAAAATATTTGGAATTGATGGAGGCAGGACAGCAGACAAGATCATGCCCCAAATTGACAATACCCATACATGACCATTGTATAATTCAAAGAGCAAATACATTTAATTTAGGTACTCTATGCCTAGACATTTTAACACTTGAAAAAGATTGCGTTCTTTGTTTGGTAAACTTCGGTAAACTTGTCATGTAGATAAAAATAATGCACTTGTAAACATACCTTTTGTGAATGGACTATTTTTGTTTGAAAGACCCGTGTGATCTAGCACAATGGGTGCCAGGCCACATTGTACCACACTGGTTGACTTCTCACAACAAATCACTAGCCCATCATGGTTGCCGGTTCAGCTGATTTTGATGAGGTCAAACTGTAACATTTCCGAGAGACTTTCCCGCTCAACCCATCCAATACTAATACATTACCTTTTAATAATTTTAATCATCATCTCTTCTTACTCTACTGCCACCACTTCACTCTTCTCTTTCCACCACATTCCAGTCTCCTCTGTTCCACATCTTTCCTCACTCACACGATCCTGCCATTGTTACGTGCCACGTGGTCTGCCCCTTAGTCTCCTACCTGTAATTTAATTCCATCATTCTTCTAGTCAATCTCACTCTTCCCATTTTTTCATTTTACATGTCGAAATACTTAAATTTACTATCCAATTTTCTACATTAAATTCCATAAGGCGCGATCTCGAATATCCTTGTTCCGTATTCAGTCCCATCTGGTCTTGCCTACAAAGCTTCTCACATAGGTACTTCATGACCAAAGCTTGCACAAGGCTCCGTGCAAGTTTTCCGAGTCTCGTGAATTATTCATAAAACTTAAGTAGATGGCAAAATCTATTAATCTACCATCAAATTACTTTCAAAAGAAAATAATAAGTGGAAGGATTTGGAAGAAGGGGTAGGTAGTCAAGGGAGGAGACCATAGCAAGAGGATTGAGCATGGGAAGCCGAAGATGTGAGAGATTCAATTGTGGGAGGATAAAACTCAAGCTGATCCTAATGGTGATTGGTGAGCAGTGGTGTAACTACGGAGGGCTGACCAAATTTTGTGAGAGGGGTACCAGGATACATACTTATGTTTATGGTTACATATATTCGCCCCCCCCCCCCCAACAAAACAAGGGCTAGTTACGCCACTGAAGTTAAGTAATTATTATTATTAACACTCACACTTATACTTTTAAAAATGTATGGTTTAAAAAAATTGATTTTTAAACTTTTGAAACCAACACTGTTTGTAGCCAAGATAACTGAAGTGTTGTCTTTAAAACAGTAAATTTTAATAAAATAATAATAATAACAAAATTAAACTAATTCAAATTACAATTTAGTTTATTCATGACAATCTCCTTGATTCCATTGTACATTTAACTTTCGCGGCACATAGATGATTTGGTATATACTTCATAGGTAGCAGCACAGTAGGCATACGGTCCTAATAATGTATACGTCATTCCTTCATAGATGGCGCACTGTGCATTAGTAGTTATTTATTTCGAAAGTACTGCACGAAATTTAAATAATAAACTTTACACTATAATTATTCATAATTACGATGATGAAGAAGGAGATGAACCTTCGAGAATTGCGTGCATTGTTCTGTCTGTTGTGTGTTGTTTAGTGGAAGTTGTAAGTAAAAGTGCAGAAATTGAATAATTATAATGAGACAATTAAACGTTGCAGTTACGATATATTATTATAATCGTTGCAGCATAATTCTTAAGAAACATACGCCAACTTTATTGTATTTATATTATTTTTAAATAACAATAACACCTAATTAGTGAGTTGCCCGAAGCTTGACTAACAACTGGCAGGTGTTGTACTTGTAGCCTGGCAAAGTCCCTCATGTGTGGTGGATCTCGTACGGTTCAGTGGTTCGAAACCAGTGGTCTGCTCATGACTTCCTCTATTATCAGATAATTGCAAGAAACTCATGTAAATGTTTCGTTATCAAGAGTGTAGTTTCCACCAATACCGGCTCGCTCGCGTCGTACAGGAATGTGTTCGGCAGATGGTGACCGATCCGATAGGGGAGCATGTTATGATCGCCGCACGTACACATCTGTTTATCTTATGCTAACACCTGGCTGCCAGATGGAAAAAAGGCAATCTCGAACGTTCGATTCTTTGTCGTGCCGCAAACATTTGCATCAGAAATGACTTTATCGAGTAGGTCGGTTGTGACAGGAAATCGGAAAATCGAATCATTGTTGTTGAGTAATGTATACATCGAGTCATATTGTAGGCTCGAGGTGACGTAATTAATATTGTAATATAATCTTAATTGACCAAAATAAGCTGAAGCTCTTTACAATTTGTATATTATTTACAAAATTCTTCATAGACACTAAAAATTAACACTGCCAAGCCCCCAAGAAATACAACTGTACTTAGCAAGTACAACTAAATTAAATTTTTGGCGATAGAAGGCATACATACACAAAAAATGCCACACTGGCACGTATTTCCTAAGTTTCAGGATATGCACAATAGTTCAGTTGTCTTTTCTCGCATTTCGGCCAAATACGTGCATTTGTGGGCCCTTCAAAACTTACTTGGGTACTTTTGGACACCCCCTGCAATCAAAATGGGGGTGGCGAAATGGCCATCAACCTATGAAAAAAAGCTTTGCCCATAACAAAAACATCGTTTTAGGCGAAGTTGTCTGTCCCAGACCCCTGATATTCTCTCCACCCTCAAGCAAGTGGAAAACTGTGGCCGTCAGGAAAAGGAAATTTCCGATATCTCGTGCCCTTTGCACGTATATTATGCTCACTTATAACGGGGGGGGGGGGGGGGGGAGAGTCAGTATTGCAAATTCAATCCTTACCCTAAAATTTAATGTATGTGGTCGGGAAACACTCCCATCCGTAGAGTGTA
>JAMZAV010012413.1:0-18693 GCA_024449915.1 Sweltsa coloradensis | reverse complement strand
TAGCATACGCTCCCGCACTTTTAGTGCAGACTCGCTTAGCCCTTACACGTACGCACACATCAGAGCCTGCATCGCAGTCGGTCTGTTATTATTGTCGCAGGCGGACGTGTTTGTGCAGGCTCTTCGTTCTCTTCTTACAGGGCCTGCACAGTACAGGGAGCTAGTTTCTATTACAGTTGGGTGTGTTGTTTGAGCAAGTCTTGGCTGTTGTGTCCTCGCACCATTCTGTTTAATGTTTGTTCACTTCAGGAGGTTCCCACTAAGAACGATACTAATCCTAGATCTGCAAAACATACCTTATTTAATTTATTCTGTCTAGACTGAAAGGTTTTGTGCTGTCTTTATTCTGCCCTGCTCGGCATCTCTGTGTTGTGCTCTGTCTGTTCTGTCCTGCCCGTACAGCCTGAGTGGTTGGTGTTCGGGAAGTGTTAGGTTCTGTTCAGTGTGGGATGAGAGCCTCGACACTACACATATAGGGTGTCTCCGATTTCAGTGTAGGGGTTGCAAATAACTCGTTTGTTAACACGTCATTAAACTAATGTAATTAGTTTGAATAACTACAAAGGTTCATTGAAGTCCAATGTTGTGTTTGCATTTGTGGCTATATGTGGTTTCTCTTGTCAAAAATAGCTTTCTATCTAAAATTTGTTGCTCTTATTCGTCAACAGGCCGCAGGTGCCTCACCCATGCCTTCCTTTTTACCAGAGATAAGATTGCTCTGATTTGCGACACGTGTGATGTGTTGCTATCCGTTCATAATTTGTTGACTGACTGCTCTAAGTATGATGGTTTGAGACTTCAACTGAATTTTAATCTATCATATGAAGAACTTTTGTCTTATGAAAACTGTGAAAAACTTCACATTTCTTTACCTTAGTAATCTGATCGACAAACTATGAAAGTTCACAAAAAAATCCATGAAGCATGTTGACTTGCAATTCATTATGTCGAAGAAGTCTAGTATCAACAGTGGAAATACGAAGGACTAATAACGATACTAGAACACTAGATGTACTAGATGATGATGTTTACTAGATGTAAAGATTGGTAAGATTTATTGTCGGAATGGTGCCGACGTTCCGTAGGATGTATAACCACAAATAATAATTAACATAAAAGCAATAAAACAATAAAAATTCTTAGGATCAATCTTAAATGAAAATGTTTGTTTCAAAATGACAGTGACAGCATGATATGAACATAGCATATTTAAGCTCATTTTCCCTATTTTACAGTTACTTAAATATATTGGAGGCGCGAATAATCATTGTTATAAAAACTCCCTAGAACTACTACTAATCTACTAACATATCAATACGCCAAATGATAATCAATAACAACAAATATTATTGCATTGTCACGATGAACCTTAATGCACATTAAGAACATCACTCAAGCAATTAATTACAAACCATAAAGCCCATGTGCTGCTGTCATCAATGCCGATTTTTTAAACCTGCCATGCACTTCACGTGAAGCGTCGATATGACCTCGCCGCCCCGCACCTTTTAACTACCACCTGCAGCTTTACGCACGCACACAGCAGTGAGCCTCGCATCGCAGTTGGTCTGCTGTTCATTCTCTTCTTACAGGGCCTCTACAGTACAGGGAGTTAGCTTCTATTGCTGCAAGTCTTGGCTGCTGTGTCCTCCATCATCGTGTTTAATGTTTGTGAACTTCAGGAGGTTGTCTGTTCTGTCCAGACTGGAAGGTTTAGTTTACTCTTTGTTCTGCCCTGCTTGTAAAAGAAAGATTCCTGTCAACGAACCCTTACAGCTTTGAGCACTAATATCTTATAGTGTCAGTGTGAAAGTTTCACTTTAGATCATTTGTGAAGATAATGCCTAAAAGTTTGATTGATTTGCAACTGTTGAGAGGTACATTGTTTATGCTGATTTTTTTTTAAAATTGGATGAATTGAATGGGAGGAACAGATAAAACTACTTTTGCTAAGCCACTGTAACTATTTACATGTACGTATTGCTTTTGAAGTGGAGTGCACCATGTTACAGTTGGTCCACAATTGAAGTAAATCCCTGAAAATGTGACATTTGCGACAATAAAGTGTCGTCACGATGAGCCTCACTACGTACCTTGATGTATTACTCACAACTAAATTTCTTTTTTCTTTTGCAAGAAAAAAATGCAATTGGATGTCTGATAGTAAAAAATAGGTGAGCAGCGTTGTCCCGCCGAATGTATTTTTACACCAATGAAACAATCACAACAATTTAACATTAAATCAAAATTAAGTTTTTTCTCTTGCTATAATATGTTGTTATGGCTATGTAGAGTAGCGCGGGGTAAAGATCGGCACAGGGCAAGAGTCCAATTTAAGAATAAAAGTTTTGTTGAGTTGAGATTGGCTAACCTGACGAGCAACTACTGACATAGTAATGGCTGCTGGTGTGTAAGTGAAGTTGGAGCGACCTGGAATCAAAATCTCAAGTCATGAGGTAAGATAACAATTTATTATTATGTTATTGTTATTATATTACTTATGAAATTGTACGTTGCTAACCTAATTAATGGCCAAATAGTAATTTTTTACGAAAGCCTACTTGTTGCCCAAGCACGCGATACATGTTGCAAAAAGTTCATTCAAAGTCCGATGAATAGTAGCACATCGCTGTGTAAAAATAGCGCGACGGGGCAAGAGTACAAATTCAGGGGTGGGGCAAAAGGCCGCATGCGCACTTTTGCCACATTATCCAGTTTATGGACATTTAGCTAATACATGAACAAAACAAACATAATTTTGTTATAAAATTGTTTTGGGAACTACAAACGAAAAACTGACCGAAAACCATGTACGCCTGCTATGTTAGAGGAGGCCAGAATAAAAATTGAGCAACATTGTGTTTCATTACGTCAAGCTACTTAAGATTAGGAAATTAATGAGACTACATTGAGGAAACGTCTTAAACAAGTAAAATACATAGCCATTTAGGAATGAAGTATTAAATTGATATTAAATTGTCATTATTATAAATAGGTCTAATCTTAATGTTAATCTTCTCACAGGATTATGGAGTTGAAAAACAAGGACGATTCCAGTGCATTTTTACAGATGACATGGAGCGTGAGCTGGCGCAGCATGGTCGAGACTTGGACGAACACTATTCGGGTTTGACGTTAAAAAAGCTTTGTAAGCTTGGTTATGACTTTGTCCAAATGAACAACTTGTCACATGGATTCGATGATACTAAGCAGTTAGCGGTCTTTCCATGCGAGCTCCTAAAAAAACTAGCTTAGCAAGAGCTATGGGTTGTAATAAACCACAAGTTGATAGATTGTATTTTAATTTGGTAGATTTATTCCGATGTTGGTTTCAATCCCAGCAACATCTATAACATGGATGAGTCGGGAATCTCTACGGTTCCTAACAGAGTTCCACAAGTTGTTTCCTCACGTGGCAAAAAACTTGTGGGTAAAATTGTTTCTGCTGAAAGGAGGGAGCCAGTCACAGTTGTTTGCACAATGAGTGCTGGAGGTGGCTACGTCCCGCCAGCAAAAATCTTTCCAAAACAACGATATAAAATTAGTTGGTTATGGGGTTATGGGGCTCGACCTGAATCGTTAGGCATGTGTTCAGAGTCTGGCTACATGAACTCTGATCTGTTTATTAAATGGTTGGATCACTTCAAGAGGCATGTGAGGCCCAATAAAGAGCATTCCGACTTGTTGGTAGTCGTACTGGACAATCATACGTCACACATACGATTTGAAAAACGTTAATGCACTTGGCGTGCAGCTTCGATATGACCTCGCCGCCCCGCACCTTTTGATTACTACCGGCACGCTCACAGCAGAGAGCTTCGCCTCACAGTCGGTCTGTTGTTCTTGTCCCGTTCGGACGTGTGTTGTCTGTGCTCTTCGTTCTGGTCTCATTGGGCCTCCACAATACATGAAGTTAGCTTCTGTTGCTGCTGTACGTCTGTATGTCTGCTGTTCTTGTCGCAGAGGGATGTGTTTTCTATCCGCTCTTCGGTCTGTTCTTGCGGGGCCTTCACAATACAAGGAGTCCGTTTCTGTTAATGCTGAAAAAGTTGTTTGAGCAAGTCTTGGCTGTTTTGTCGTCGCATCGTTCTGTTTAATGTGTGTTAACCTCAGGAGATTCTGTCCAGATAAAACGGATTGTTCACTCTTTGCTCTGCACTGCTTGTCAGGGAAGTGTTCGTTATCTCAGTGCTGTGCTCTGTACAGACCGAGGGGTTGATGCTAGAAACGTGTTCGGTTCTGTTCACTGGAATGGGATAACATTGATCGTTCCCATGTCGTTCTATCTTTATCTCTGATCTCGAAACAAATTTGTGGGACATAATATGCTACGTGTTACAGAAGCTAAAACCATATTAACAGTAAAATCCATGCTTAAGGCAATATCTGTGTATATAATGTATCGTCACGATGAACCTCGATACACTTACACAAATATTTCTCCACTCCAATAAATTCATCCTCTTGGAGCTCGAGGACTACTGTTCAATGCGATTTTGGAAAACATCCATGCACTTAACGTGCAGCATCGATATGACCTCGCCGCCCCGCACCTTTTTACTGTACTTTACACCCACACTCACTCGCAGCAAAGTCTCGCCTCGCAGTCGGTCGGTTGTTCTTGTCGCAGGCGGACGTGTTTTGACTCCGCTCTCTAGTATGTTCATGTCTTGCCTCCACAGTACATAGAGATTGCTTTTGTTAACGTTAAATGTGTTGTTTGTTGTTGTGTTGGACGAAATCAGCTTGCATTTTTGTGTTGGGTTTGTTTTCTTCATGAGGTTGTCTGTTCCGTCCAGAAAGTCCAACTCGCAACCTTCTCGTGGTTTGGCCCGTGATGAGGGGAGGTTCACTCCCTGAAACTAGTGGCGAGCTCTGGGTCGTGGTCGGGGATCTTTCCCCTTCCCTTTGACTACCTCCCCGACGTCGACGACAACGACAACACGGACGGATGATGACACAGACGGAGACGACCATGACGTGGGGGGACCAGCACTGGCCTGTCCACCCCTTATCCCCCCTCACGTCTTGTGGCTGGTTCTGACAAGCACTGGCCTGTCCACCCCTTATCCCCCCTCACGTCCCGTCCCTTGGAAAGATGTATACTTGATGGTAACTCACACTTATCGAAATTGTTTTATCTTGGAGACGCGAATAATCCTGGCTGTTAAAGCGCCCTTAAAACTACTAATACTAATACTAATATTGGATTGTTTTGTTCGCTCTTCTGCTCTCTTCTTCTGGGAACAGTTTGTTATTTCAAGATTATGAACAGTTTGCTCGGTCAGAGGTTGTGTAGGTTTGGTTATCGTGGGAGTGGTAGTGGAGGAAACCAATGTCGTCAATTTCGGTTTAAAGCCGTGTAGTCAATTGTAGTGGTTTAGAGTGGGGCGAACGGGCGATGTGCTAGCTAACTCGAACCCGGGTCTCTGCCACGGTTCGCCAAAACTTCACTCACTGGTGAATCTAACAGAAACCAAAACTTAACACGCGACTGGTTTACTAGAGCGTAGTCTGGTCGACCCACGACTCTACACACACTAGCTATTTCGAGCTAAACACACGTTCTAAACCGCGATTTATGACATACAAAGAAGAAATACAGGTTTACAAATCGGCTAGCACTAACTTGATACACATTTACAAAAACGACGAATCGCCTGGGTACATTCCCACAAAGAAAAGAAAACAGAGACTCGCTCCCGACAAGTGACTTAAACTATTTGAGGTTACACGTGGTTAGAACAAGGTTTAAAATGGCATTTACAGGTTACGACAAAAATAAAACAACAATTAACATAAACAAAGGTAGAGTTGTTCCGGGTGTTCTCTGGAGGGTCTCCTCATGTTAACGTGGCAGCCATCTAGGCAACCTAAAACTCGTGGAAAATGGCTCATTGCATAGAAGCCCTGCTTCGTCCTGGCTTGCTCCACTACGGTACGAGGAAACTTTATGTACTGTGGGGCTACGTCGCACAGGGCATCAGTGACGGCTGTGATGATGCGACTGGTCGTCGCTTGTGAAATGTGGCCAGCCATTCCTAAAAACAAAACAATTTTATAAATTTAATCAGCGCTCCTTATCAATGTCTACTGACAATTTTTATGGGCATAGGGGCTAGGCCTGATGGTTTTGTTTAACCAAACTAGGTGACAAAGTAGTGTATTTTACATGTTTTTATTATTATAAACACAATTAGGCCTAGAGTATTTTTTTTATAAAATGTTTTAGGTTCTATTGTGGAACAACAAGCTAGGCCTATGTTAACTTTCAATTTATTAATAAGCATTTTACAAGATCTCGATGAGAAATAGAACTACAGTACCGTACTACAACAAACCAATCAATGTCAAAATGGAATATTATTTGTTCAAAGTTTATAGACCTAATCTAGTTTCAACATTCTTCATACAGTACTAAATTTATCTCATCTAGGACTAGACCTAGGCCCTACACTACAGAAATCTTACCGGTAGGTACAGATTTTTAAATTAAAACGTACAAGTAACAATATTGTACACTTAGGCCTACTACTATATAATAATAAATGGTTTATTGTCATAGTCAAAATGTCATTTTGCAAGAAGCATTTTCAGATGTACAGACAAAATACAGAAAATATAGAGAACAGTAAAACTTCAAGTTATAAATTATTATTGGATGAGCAAAGCAAAGCCTTCAATTTCACTTTCTGTTTTTTTGTCACTTCTGTTACCCCAAGAAAAATAGCTCGGGTGTTTTGTTTCTTGTTAGTTTTTTTGTCTGTTTGTTAGCTAACTACCAGGAAAACGGCATATCCGTTTTTGATGAAAATTGGAGGGGACTTTCGAAATCTCTGAACTTAGAGGTGTATTGTTTTTGGGTACAATTGAAATATTTCTCATGAATATCGTACTTTTACGACTTTTTACGATTTTTAGGGCGACATTTTCGTGCCATTTGGGCCGATTCTGACCAAACGGGTGGGGCTACAACGTTCATATTATACATGGCCATTAAAATATGGTGATGTAGTTCCTTTTGAAAGAAAAAGATAAAAAAAAGTTACCCAGAATCTGTTATGTTTAGGAATCAAGGTGAAACTAATATTCAGTACACGACGTCCAAATAACCATGTTGCTTTATTAAGTAAAGACATATTCAATTACACTTAGAACATTGCAAAACGTGGACCTGTCAGGCTAGGTTCCGGAAGAAGACAAACTGCTCACTCACTTCACGGCGCAGTCGCTGCGTGAAAAGTAGTCCGCGGAAAATAGTGCGCGGAAATATCAGTGCGCGGCGGCTCATATGAAATACAGAAACTAAACATAATAATATACACAACATCTCCCCCTTAAGATCACACTACATTTAATTTTATTTACAATACATAATCATCAAGATGGGAGGGAGGCTTCCGGATTCGTGTTGAGGCTCTAGGTAATATGGTTCCTTCTACTTCAGGTTGAACCAACCGTGTCTCTTGATCATCTAATTCGGGTTGAACCAACCGTGTCTCTTGATCATCTAATTCGGGTTGACCCAGTCGTGCAGGAAGTGTCGCTCTAGGCCGCGCCAGTAGCTGGTCAAGATGTCGATGGACCGGTGAACCATCAGGACTTCGTATTTGAATATTTCTGGGTCCTGCGTCAGTAACGATACCAGGCAACCAAGCTGGGCCTGCAGCATAATTCCGATAGAACACTGTATCGTTTTTAGAAAATGTTCGTTCACACTTGTTTGAACGCTCGACATGCTGGTCTAACTCTCTGCAATCCGTCTTCGAATCTGGATGCAGTAAGTCCAAAATAGTTTTGACTTTACGACCCAGTAGACGCTCACTTGGTGTCTGATTGGAACCAGACGTTCCAGGTTAGAGCGAAGATCAGCTAACAATTTATGCAGGTTTTCATGCCAATTTCTTGGTTCCATCTTCGATAGATGGTCCTTGATGGTGCCCACCATTCGCTCCGCCAAACCGTTAGTGGCTGGGTGGTACGGGGCACTGCGTATGTGTTTTATTCCATTCTTCCTCAGGAATCTCTGGAATTCTTCAGATACAAAAGCAGATCCATTATCGGAAAACAACTGTATCCGGCAATCCAAAACGTGAAAACAATTCAATCAGAAATGTTACCACAGTAGTCGCTGAAAATGAACCATTAGTCAATCGTACTTCTGGCCATTTTGTCAGTGCATCTACAACGACTAGGAAAGTATGTCCCTTAAAAGGACCCGCAAAATCCAAATGCAGTCTACTCCATGGTCGGTGAGGAACTGGCCAGGGTAGAGTAACAGCAGCGGCAGGGTAATGTCGATGAACTTGACAGCTCGGGCATTGGCGTACCATATTCTCTATGTCTTGGTCCATCCCAGGCCACCATGCGTATGCACGAGCAATTGCTTTACATCGTACCATGCCCTGATGAGAGGCATGTAGCAATTCTAAAACTTTGTTACGTAGAGCAGCAGGTATCACTACTCGATTTCCCAAAAGTATGCAGTTCCTATGAGTAGATAATGCTTCTCTCCGACTAGCGTAAGGTTTGAATTCATCAGACAAATCGCTCATGTCCCAACCTTGTTGGACACATCGCAATATTCTTACCAATACGCGGTCCTTGGACGTAGCCTGTGCTACGTTGGTAGCAGTTAAGGGTGAATCATCCGGCGCTTCTTCGAACATGAAGACATCGCCAGGCTCAGGAAATCCTAAATCACATACATCATGAATAGGCAAGCGACTACAGAAATCTGCATTACCATGTTTATGTCCGGGACGGTACATCAGCGAGTAATTGTAATTACTTAAGAGTAAAGCCCATCTCATCATCCTTGGTGAGAGTACAGCAGGAATAGGCTTTCCAGGACCCAGCAAACCTAATAGTGGTTTGTGGTCTGTGATTATCATGAAAGAACGTCCCCAGATAAATTTATGGAATTTCTTTAGTCCGTACATAATAGATAACGCTTCTCGATCGAGCTGCGAGTAATTTCTTTCTGCAGCGTTGAGAACCGTGATCCGAAAGCGATTGGGCGCTCATCTCCGTTTGGCATCTGATGGCTAAGTACAGCTCCCAGCCCGTACGGAGAAGCGTCCACCGACAGCAGTAAAGGTAAATCAGAGTTGTAGTGCACTAAGCAGTTATCAGTAGTTACAGCAAGCTTAGCTTTTTGGAAACTCTTCTCTTGGTCTTTACCCCAATGGAAACTTTTATCCTTCGATAGCAATTGGTACAATGGGTGTAAGAGGCTAGCTTTATTCTGAATAAAACGATCATAGAAGTTCAGCAGCCCTAGGAATGATTGCAGTTCCTTCAGGTTTGTAGGTGCTCTAGCTTCCCTAATTGCCTTGACTTTATCATTAGTTGGTCTCAATCCCGTCTGATCTAAGCAAAATCCCACATACTGTACTGACCTTACTGCAAAAGCACATTGTGGAGGGAGACGCGTAGGCCTAAATCCTTGAATCGTTGCAACACGCTACGCGTTCTTGACCATAATTGCTGTAAGTCCTTTCCTGAAATTAGGAAGTCGTCAAGGCACCCTCGTTTTTTGTAATAAGAGTGTTAGGCATCCTGTTTACGTCGTCGCCATATGTTATGTTTAGGAATCAAGGTGAAACTAATATTCAGTACACGACGTCCAAATAACCATGTTGCTTTATTAAGTAAAGACATATTCAATTACACTTAGAACATTGCAAAACGTGGACCTGTCAGGCTAGGTTCCGGAAGAAGACAAACTGCTCACTCACTTCACGGCGCAGTCGCTGCGTGAAAAGTAGTCCGCGGAAAATAGTGCGCGGAAATATCAGTGCGCGGCGGCTCATATGAAATACAGAAACTAAACATAATAATATACACAACAGAATCCATAGAAATAAAGGTTTTAATATGAGTTTTTGGAACAAGTAACCATAGAAACTTGACAACAATCACCTACAATGCGTTCATAAAGCAAAAAAAGCTTATCCATCAACGCGATGGGACTTAAGCGTCTTCCTAGTTTAAATAAATAGACAAGAACTATGTTCATGAATTACAATTTCATAATCTTGAGTCTAAACTAAACTTAAATTATACTAGGTTTTCAACTAAATACTCGTTCATAGAGTAATATGCTTGTGCGATAGGGAACTTTTTTACAGAGTATTTAAAACTGTCTAATGAGCCGATGTTTTTTACTTCAGTCGGAAGCAGTCGGAATTGAAACTTTGGAATCAAACCAACATGATTCGTGGTTGGGATTTTTACAATTGGTATTTTAATCTCTAGTGCAGGTCCAACTAATTCAATAAGATGTAATATCACATTCCGACTCAGCCTAGTGGTTTGGTAGAGGTAAGCATCAGTAAGCTGGTCAAGTCTGTGACGATGGAAAAACCGTGGTTCGTTGCCCACGAAGTTAAAGGCAAATGCAGCAGCACCTGCCATTATCTATGGAAAAGAAGTTAATTAAATTCAAATTAGTACCGGTACCGTGAGCCTAAATAGTTTTTATCTATGGTTTTGAAAAAAACATTTTGCACAAGTTGTGAGGAAATAGATTATTAATGAAATGTGGTGAATTACTACACTGGTGTATAAACTCAAAAATCAATGTCAAAGCGAAAGGTAATTCGTCGGCCATGTAGAGTGGCCAACGAAGGTTGTATGCCAACCATTGAACGTAGCCCACAATACTCTGTAGGTTTTTTTCGGACCCATTCGCCACGTGGCGCGTCCATTTGATTAGTTTTGTGACTGATCCCAACGTGGCTGCCAGTGTACCGTCTCTGATGTTGAACGGGAACTAGAGGAAAGGTGTAAACATTAGGCTCTAGCCAATCGTGTCATGTTCTTGTTTTAGGTAGGCCCTGAATTTCAGACATATTTTGCACTTCTTATTACAAATAATGTAATCCTGATTAATTAATTTAGGCACCAGTACCTCCAATTCTCCTTTAAATGTCACCAAACATGCCAATAAAATGACTTTGTATACCATCTATCACTGTCACGTAGTAGAAGTTACTAATTTATCGCAAATCAGGGAACATCAACGTATACAAGGAATTTAATGATACACTCACTAAAAGGTCCGGGCCATCAAATTCCAACTCGCAACCTTCTCGTGGTTTGGCCCGTGATTAGGGGAGTTTTTCTCCCTGAAACTAATGGCGAGCTCTGGGTCGTCGTCGGGGAACTTTCCCCTCCCTTTGACTACCTCCCCGACGGCGACGACAATGACAACACGGACGGATGATGACACAGACGGAGACGACCACGACGTGGGGGAACCCCTGCCCTCCCCATACGCTTGTGGCTGGTTCTGACCAGCACAGGCCTGTTCACCCCCTGTCCACCCGCGTCACCCCTTACGTCCCTCCCTTCGTCTCGATTAGCCAAGTTGCATAAATATGAGACGTTAAGAGACGTTAATATCCAATCACTCAAACTAAAAGGTCCACCTTTTTAACGAGAAAAAACAATGACTTGATTCGATTATCAATCGACGGAAAGAAATATCGATATTTTTTTGGCCAATAATCGATTTAATATGCACAATTATCGTTAAGAAAACTCATATCGAGCGACGCCCCTACAATAAAAAAAATCAATTTACGAAGAGGAACAACCAACTAAACCATTGGTTGGGCCATCAACAAAGTAAAACATTAAAAATACCTATATGAGAATTGAAATCTCATATTCATGGAAATTTTGAAACATTTCAATTTGTGGGTTACAAATTTGAGCTGTTGAAAAGTTCCATTTGCCATGTTTTTGTATTCCTGTAAATGTGATCGGATTTAGTTTGTTGCATGTTGTAAAATTTAATAATACATGGTACCTGGACAATTGATTTGAATCCTTAAAAATATTCGGATTTGGGTTGCCCGGGTACTAGAGTACCTACCCAATGCCATCTATAATAATAGGTGTACACTATAAACTTGACCTTTTAAAAAGGCCAGGCAACATCCGTATGAACTTTCAAGTGTTGAGTGTGACGTGATTTGCACTAGTTCGGCTTTTGTTGCAAACTCCGTGTTATCAACAGTGGTCGTTGGTGAACCTTAATCCTCCTGGACGATCAAAGACAAGAAGAATGACAAAGAAATAATTCCTGGCGTCCAGCATAAGCCACGGTACAATTAGAATGTAAGAATCGTTAGTACCAATGCCGAATTTTTCTTTAAACATTGATTGATAAGGTTCAATTATGTCAATCAGTGTGACTTGCTTCTGTGGACCACATTGAATGTTATTTGGGAGAAATGTAGACGATTTCATCTGAAGAGCGCTATTGGCTTGATAGCGATGCGAAAGCGGTTTTGAAACATTCTTGTTATTCCGTAATTTGTTGCAATGTTTTTAAAATATTGATGATTTGCTTCAAATCGCATACACCACAGATGTTTTAGAGGCCCAAACTCAAGTGATAGACGGGATAGTGGATCATAAAGTGCATTTTAGTGGTGATTGGTTTTTCCGTTAGTGTTAGGTACAACTGATGGTGTTGCAATATGTGCTGTTCAAGAATGGCCATTATCGGTGGTTTGAAGAAAGGGCACATTAATATCTCGCAAATTGAGATTGATTCCAGTAGAAACAACCAGTGTTTGTCGTTTTCTGGAACGTATGAACCAAACAGTTTGAAGTTTTAACGGGGAAAACTGAAATGTTATATGTGACGGATCTTGCTCTGTTGTCTACCTCCTTCAATATTTCATTGCTCATCTATTGACTGTTTGGCATAGTTTTTTTTAAACTGTGAAAGTGTATATTTTGCTTAATACCATTTCAGTGGGAAAGAATGTCTGTTTGCAGTTTCAAACTACAAAGAAAATAACAAAAAGAAAAAGAAAAAGGTTACTAAAATTTAAAGTTGTAGGCCTACTTACATATTGGCTGCCATGACGAGCATTGACATCAGGAGTATCACCAGTATCAGGAGCATCAGGAGGAGACCTCAAGTGTGGGTATTGAGTGCACAACTGTACCAAGGCACTATCGTATTGGCAGCTGTTTGGGTAACTGTAACATGCACACATACATATTTTTAAAGATTTTTTTTAATTCATATCCATACTTATTTGCTCAGCTCAGCACTTTTTGTGATTTGTGATGCGAATGTGACACAGCAACAATCTGACACAGCAAAAATCCATTGCCCAGCAGAAGTCCAAAATGCTTGCTTGCGCGCGAGGATAGTAGGGTTCTAGTGCCAACTAAAAATATATTCTATTATATTAAATAGGGCCTGACTACTAGGTTTATCACACATGTCAAGTCTAGGCTTAACTTAACTAAATCAAAGGCAATAATTTTAGGCAATTAGGCCTACCTACTATTAGATATCTGTATTTCGTCACGGAGAATCAAATACAAACAACGATTTCACCTTTTAACATCAGTTTCTATTAAATAAAGTAGATTTAGATTAAAACATTTTACAATCATTACAATTCCTAAAACAAGCCACCATCTTCGTCTGTCTTTTTCCTAATTCCACAACACTAACATCAACGCCTTCTTTAGGCTGGGCGGTAAATTCAGAGTTAATTTCCTTACACTACAAATAGTAATACTATACAAGGCCTAGCACTCTTGTCAAGCCTAATGAATATAAGGCAAATATTCCCCTATTCCTGACACCCCTCGTCCTCCGGGAAATCCGACCTCGGATATGTTATATCCTCACTCGTCAGGTCTTCTTCACCTTCATATTACTGCAGACTTTTTCATGAGAGGTGCAGTTGCAAGTGTTGGTAAGGATCTTATTCTTTTCTTTGTTCGTGTGAACGGTTAAGGGTTGTTCGATGGTTTGGGTTAGGTTGATTGGGTGAGCGTGTTATTGTGAGTGACTTGGTCAGGGTGATGTGTTTTCCCTGCAGTTTAGTCAAACATTTTTTTAGGCCTTTTTTTTTAAACGAGTTTTAGTGGCTTAAGACAGGGTATATCAATATATTTTTTATGCAGTTGCTCACTAAAATAGGCCCTGGAGGAAGGTAAAACATGGGGAGTTTATAATAAAACATTTCCGAATTACGCTTTTAGTCAATTACAATTTGTCTTTATTGATTTCGAAGTTATAAAATACTGTCCTGACTACTGAAATAGTTATAAGAAATATTATTTTTAACTGAATAAACAAAACGTTTTTGTTATCATAGAACGGAATGCAAATCAGTCAGTCATGGAATTGACTACAGACAAAATCACGTATTCTTGTGCTTTAAGCATAGCGGTCAATAACTTTATCGAGATCATTTGCTTGGTCTCTGTGAATGTTCAAAAGAGCTCAGCTTGTCAGTCTTTCTTTGCTCATGTTTGTTCTCATCCACGTCTTTAGCCTTCGCAGTGTTGACAAACTTTGCTCCGCGCTCGCCACGCTTACAGGCATCGTGCATGAAATGCCAAGTAATGCTTTGACATTTGGAAAATATCAATATCACACGCATGAAAGCATCAATGACGGTATTAGGAATAGAGGTATCTTCTTTATTTTTCCATTTTTTCTTCCACATCTGAAGTTCTCCAAGGATGGTAACTTGTGACATTTCTGTTGATATTGACTGCAACGTTGGTAAAATTGTACGATGTTGTTCAACTATTTTATCCACAATATCTACCTCGTTAGAAGTTTCACCCGTTACAGATAGCTAGGCATGAATAAATATAGCCCAAGCACGTTTATTGTCATGGCTGAAATCTGTGTTGTATGTCCTGGATTATATTGTCAATAAGGGAATGAACAGTGAACGTCTGAAATATTCTTCGGGAGTGTTGGTTGGATGATTTTCTCTGTGGGTTTGTTTTCCAGAGTGCCTCGGAACTTTTAATTCAACCTCGAGGCTGTCGCACATTGTTTCTGTTCTTTGAAAAATTTTATGGAACTTCTCGTCAACTTTTTCTCTCATTTCTTGCAACGTTGCTATCAAATTGTTTACGCAATTTTCGGCCGAAAGTACGTCTAACGTTTTCGTTCGAAAATATTTACTAAGTAGCTTTGTTACAGATCTTATCTCACATAAGCTATTGAGAGTAACGATAAACTCACCGCTGGTTAGACTGGATTTGAGGCTTTTCGTACGTGTTGAAGATCCAGTATCATCCCACTTCCCAATTACCTCTAGAGCAGTATAATTTTTGGGAGTTCACTCACGAAAAGTAGTACAGAATCATGGCGTTCCACCCAACGAGTTTCACACAAACCAACAAGTTTACTCCTTAGTACAGTTTTTAACGTAAAGTTTCGTTTACCTGTCCCATTGAAAAATGTACAAACTTGCTTATAACCACCCATCGCATTTCGTACCGAGGAAACATCTGAAGATTTGGAAATGCTTAGATTCAATGCATGGTTGCAACATTGGACTTCGGATGGCGCATTTTGCTTGAGTTTGTATTTCATGCACGGCACCGCATTGCTTTGAAATCATGACGATGCAACCGTCAGTACCAATACCAACACGTTCTGCACATTGAGTGAGTGTTTCTTCATCATGTAAAGGACTGTTTGCTCAATAACTTCTCCAGTTAGCTTCGGCTCTTCATTGAGAATCTCCAAGTCTTCATCAGCTCACCATCTTCATCAGCTTCATCACCACTCATTTTTACTGCGTAGTTCTCAGCATGTGGGTCTATGAATTCAATAAAATCTTTGCGTATAACATCTTTGTCATTGATATATCGCAAAGTAAGACTTAGTTGTGAGGTGTGTGCAATATCTGTTGTTTCATCGAATAGAACGGCTTAAAATCTAGCATCTCTCACTTGTTGTAAAATTGTATCGATTACTTCTTGTCCGCAAAAGTATATCAGTTCATTTTGTGTAGTTTTACTTAATATAAGTTGCTTTCGATGAGGAAGTTTGCAAGTGAGATTCCAAAACTTTAGTCACTTGATGCGACTTGATGACGTAATAACTCACGAAAGTTGCCTTCATTACGTGCAACACTTTCATTTTCAGTAAGAGAATCGTGTACTATTATTTGCCCATCGTCTCGATGGCCCCTGAATGGTATTATTTTGTTTACCTTAAAATACCACACTTCTCAGAATTGGTTTCAGTCCTTCCCTATTTTATCGGACTTGGGCTAAGCGAGATTTGTTGATTTGGTTCATTATATTTTGCTGTGGTGATAAGTATGTCTTTACGAAGTCCTTCCCAAAGTCAACCGCATCTGTGTGTTATTTCGACCGCGAGTGGGTTTCCAAATCTCCATGCACACCTAAGAGTTTGGAAAATGAGTGATTGGGGTCTTTGCGAGTTTATTTAAGGGGTTTTGATTAAAACTTCCTCCACAGAGAGATGGAAGAAATAGTGTGCAATATTTACAAAAAATACCTTTACAACATCTGAGTATACAACCCAATGGTATCGGTCAATGTGAGACTTATTCAAGTGTCTTTTTTCCTGTTTCCCTTCCTTATTGTGCACATAATATGGGAATACGTAATCATCAGGTGGTTTCCATGGATTCTCTAATAACTGGTTCTTGGTATAGTCATCGACCTGTGCGTCCAAAAGATAATTTCTTATGTCATAAATTTTTGACTAACTGTACTTTATTGCGCGTGTATTGGTCTCAAATATATCGTACACAACAGTGTGATCAGAAGTATCTGCATTTAGTTTTATTCCCAGTTTACCAGTATCTGACAATAGCAGTGAATTCAACTCACTATCTTCTAATTCTTCTTGTACAAATGATTGTGGCTCTACTATCACATCCACGGGTGTTGACACCGATACAGTGTTATCGGAAGATGTGTTCTTCGGATGAAATATGATGTGATAGATCACTGACCATGTTTTCGTTTTTTAGCTCTGGGGCCATTTAAATCTGAAAGTAAGCGCATGATTCTAATTGTTTATTTTATCAGGAATTTGATCTGAGAGCATTGATTGTGAGCATGGGGTACCTCAAGGGTCAAGGTTAAATAACTTGCCGATATTTGATATAGCCAACGTTCTATATAGAAGGATTTCATATAAATGTAGCCGCATTCTCAATGTTTCATTTAGGATTTTTTTTAAGGCAGTGGAAAAATTAATGTGTTTGTTTACCAAAGCCTGTTTTGAAATTGTATAGCGGGCTCAAAGGTTTTACACCAACGTCAAACCGCTTGGAGAGAAGACCTGATCTACGCTTTGTTTTTGTTTGTGGCGTAGAGACGACAACTTGTTATTGATTATCTCCCCAACTTGCCCCTTCCTCATGGTAGGGACTTTTGCTCAAGCTGCCTCTAAAACAACAGAACATATATACTTTGTTAATTTATGAAATCTCTAGTAAGTACACTGAAGGAGGGCAAGGAGGTGGGACTATGAAACACGCCATCAATCAATAGCACCTGATACTTCTTCAACACAAGAAATCATATATCCCAGACTCAACAAGATGGTACACGGATTTTCCCAACAACCTCGTTCCAGTAGAGGACAAGACGACACAGGACTTGCCAACCCGACTCCTGTGAGCAGTCGCCAACAGAATAATGCCGGACCTTCCACTCAACCTTGTTCCAGGAGAGGACGACCAATTGTGCCTCCGAAGAAGTTTCAAGATTACGTTCCATAGCCCCCTAGCTCCATAAAGAATAAAGATGTTTTTAGATAAATTGAAACAGATTTAGTTTAGTAGATTTATACTCATATTACGTGTATTCTCTTAGTGTATGAGCCTTACACTATTAAGATATTTGCTTATTACGTATGTTTGATTCAACATATTCTAAAGGTATTTTCTCCATGTTTATTTTACCATTTGCATTTATCTTTGTTTTGTTTTTGGCAGTATTTGAATCACACTGCCTTCTAGGTTTAGACTCATAACATTAGTAATTAATCTCAAAGGTTGGTACCACTGTTAGTAATTGATGGTCTGCACGAGATGTCAGCCAGAGAGATTTATGTAGCACTCTAGCAGATCTCAGGTAATAGTGTATCATTATAATAACCTATGCAATTGCCCTTATTTAAAGACCAAGCTAACCATCCTGATACAGTTGATAGTAGATTGTAGCACGCTAGGATTTATTGACACACTGAGTTCAATCGACAGTGACCAGTAGAGGTTGATTGATTATTTCATTTCAGGCATCAGAATTTCATTACCATCTTCTTTTCACTGGACCAGTGTGTTCGACTAGCATTCTTTCTATAGAAATGGTTTATATGTCAATCATGCCAAACACGCATTGGGTACCTCACAATGTTATTGAACGTCTTAATCCCGTAGGTATCAATGACATATTACAAAATATGGAACATTTAGTAATAATAACTGACACATGATCCCTATTCCGTGTGGTGATGTGACAAGTTTATCTTGTCAGTTTTTTCTCCTCTTTCGTTTGGTGTAGGTTTCATTACCGAATTTTTAATTTTTTAAGCAAGTTTTGGACTTGTATATTTTTTGCATTGTCTAGGTTTTTCTTTCAGTGAAGGCCTATTCTAGTAGGCTTCACCTGAAAGTCCTTGTTTGTGTTTGCTGCACTAGAGTGAACCTCGCCACGCATTCTAGTGTAGTTTTTGTTTTTAATTTTTATTTTTTAAACCCCTTTTTTGGGTTCTGCCATTTTTTCTCATTCTGAGATAATTTTATATTTCATTGATTTTTCGTTTTTTCTTGTTCAGCTTGCTGCCTGGTCCTCTGGGCCAGGTAGCAACTGAGTTGTTGCCTTTTTGGGGGTAGTAATTTTTTTTAAAAAATT
>JAMZAV010012412.1:0-17018 GCA_024449915.1 Sweltsa coloradensis | reverse complement strand
TAAGTTGCGATGTCCCAAGCGTATTCTAAGGTTGGCAATAGCTTTTCATGGTCATATATTACGTGCTAAACTTTATAAAATGTACGTAAAACAAAAACAACTATAGACCAGTTCAACAATATTCAAATGTATAACTAAAAATAAGAAAACTGATCCATACAAGAAGAAATAAAATATGATTTTTCTGGCCATTATTTGGTTTTCATTGGGTGGCTGCACTACATTTCAGCAGCCATGACTGAGGAGTGTATTAGTCAATTGACGCACTAGCAGTACTGAGGACGCAAATAAATAATAATTTAGTGAAATGTGAATGTATTTCATTGGAAATAGTTACAAACGGTATTTAAATTATGTGTTACTATTTTGAAAGTAACTCCATATTTTTTGTTTCATTTTTAACTTAAATTAAGTAATTTATGTTTGTGTGTGCTACTAGAAAGTACACTCATAGGAGTCACTTTAATTGTTTAGCCGCCTCACCGTTTATAGTTTGACACGCTCTGCTGTCTCTCTTCTCTAAATTTCATGCAATATGTACAAATTCTCTTTGGATTGTGTAATAATAGTGCGTTGTTCTGTTACAGCTGAAAACCACGCAAAGCATCGCACTGAGATGGTGTAACACCAAGGAAGAGGAAGAAGATGGCTGTCGTCGCAAAGAAGACTCGCGCATGGCAAAGTGACGACACCGTGGCAAGCAGGTCGTGTGTACCGGATGTCAGTGTGGTCGGGTGGACTCCCTCTGTCTTGCCCGAGGTTCCTGTGGAGCTTCTGTAAAGTTGCTCTTTGTCAGTGGATTGTCTGGCTGCTCCGAGGCTCGTCTGGCCCTCTGGTGACCAGTCCACTACGTCCACCTGCTCCCGGTGACCGCTCACTTCGTCAACATGGAGAACTTAGAAGAGGGCACTTCGAGAACATGTAAGTTTACTTCATGGCAGTAATAATAAATGCGCACCAATTCGGGCTGATTTACACAATTACCGCGTCATTGTCTCCGTAAATAACAATTTATAACAATTGCCTACTTATTATTATTTTGTTTAGTCGAGGAAGGAGTTAGATGATGAGAAAGAAACACTGAGTCTGGCAAGCTCAGAATCTATTGTTTCATGTCCTAGAGAATGGTAGAATACCACCACTCAACCCGACATAGTTGGAACAGAGTAAAGATTATTATTATTATTATTATTTTGTTATTGACATACGATTATAAATTTCAATTAATTGTTTAGCCGCCTCACCGTCTATAGTTTGACACGCTCTGCTGTCTCTCTTCTCTAAATTTCATGCAATATGTACAAATTCTCTTTTGATTGTGTAATAATAGTGCGTTGTTCTGTTACAGCTGAAAACCACGCAAAGCATCGCATTGAGATGGTGTAACACCAAGGAAGAGGAAGAAGATGGCTGTCGTCGCAAAGAAGACTCGCGCATGGCAAAGTGACGACACCGTGGCAAGCAGGTCGTGTGTACGGATGTCAGGATGTGTCGGTGACTCCCTCTGGTCTTGCCCGAGGTTCCTGGGAGCTTCTGTAAAGTTGCTCTTTGTCAGTGGATTGTCTGGCTGCTCGAGGCTCGTCTGGCCCTCTGGTGAACCAGTCCACTACGTCCACCTGCCCCGGGTGACCGCTCCCCTTCGTCAACATGGAGAACCTTGGAAGAGGCACTTCGAAAAAACATGTATGTTTACTTGATGACAGTAATAATAAATACCCCACCAATTCGGGCTGTTTTTTCCCGTTAACAAATTTATTGGATGAGCGTAGCGAGCGTAGCGAGCGAAGCTAAGATTCCATTTCACTACTTTGGAGAAAAAAATCCGGAATGTTTTTTTTTTTTTTTTTTTTTTTTGTATTTTTTGTCTGGTTTGTCCACACGATTCCGGCTAAACCGATAATCCGATTGCAATGAAATTTTATGGAGACCTTAGAAATCTCTGAACTTAGAACTGCCAAGTTTTTGAGCGCAATCGGAAAAATTTTTCTCATGAAAATCGCAATTTTACGATTTTTTTTTGATTTTTTTAAAAATTTCTTTTCGACTTATAACACCTACATGCTTTATTCGATTTTTAAAGATTTTTGCACAGAACCTTTATTTTTTGAATTAAGATACTCGTGTGAAATTGAGCGCAATTGAAAAAATATTTATCATAAAAATCGAAATTTACAGGTTTTTTTTTTTTAAAACCAATTCTTTGACTTATAACACCCTACATGTTTTATCCGATTGTAATGATTTTTTTACAGAACCCTTTTTTTATGAATTAATAGATAAGTGTAAATTGAGCGCAATCGAGAAGTTATTTCTTATAAAAATCGCAAATTTTTACGCTTTTTTTCTTTTTTTAACAATTTCAATTAATTTTTAAAAAATTAAAAAATTAAAGTTAATTTTTAATTTAATTTAATTTAATTTAATTTTAAAAAATTTCAATTATGTAATGATTTTGCCACAGAACAACAAAAAATTTTGCATAACACATGGCTGCTCAAGCACCAATTACGCTCATCCAACAACGCGGCGGGACTTAAGCGTTTTCCTAGTTAATAACAATTCATCACAATTACTAATTATTATAATTATTTTGTTATTGTAATGTTTAGCCACCTCACCCTTTTGAGTTTGACACAGTCTCCTCGGTGTTTCACTTCACAGATCAGATCAATATACAATATAATTCCATAGTTTGTCGATAATAGTAAATTAATAAAAGTTGATTTCTTTCATGAATCATTGCTCGTACAGGTCTCTCTACCTCCGATTATATTGATACGATTTTGTCATAAAGATGAAATATATAATCAAAGTCGTTAGCTACAATAATTGGGTTCTTGTTTTGAAGGACATATGGAGAAGATCAGATGGCCACCCGTCCAGTGTAATAGTTACCACGTTCATTATGAACTACAGGTCTGTCAGCGAGCCCGTCGACTACTTACATCAAGATGACTCAATCCGGGGAGTTGACAGTGTTTTACTGGAGCAGGGTTTAGTATTTAGTTTAAGAGCGCAGTAACCGTTAGGTCATTTTGCGTAAAAAAAGTCCCATGGTCGTAAAGGGGAAGAGGCCCCTTATTACAACGATAAGTAAAGCAATGCTTTGGGTAAATTTACCCCCAACTTAGAAGGGTTATTTTACTACAACAAACAGACAACTAAGACACGTGCGACATTGATACAAATTGTTCAGCCATATTGAATACTCCTGGTTCCCTGATGACGTAGAAGATTGCAATAAACCCCCCCCCCCAGTCCCCACCCAATGGTCGAACCTTACGGCTAGTAGTCTATATTTTACCGATCTACGTTCACCATGGCCTAGGTGACGGACGATATTTTTTGGGTTTTGATCTGTGACCGTGGACCCGGCGACCTTGTTGTTGTGCGTGTGAAAATTCCTGGTACCCGAGCGGTTCCACCCCCCTAAGAGGGCAAGCAAAGTTGCTGTTGGTCGGGCCCCCTGGCCCTCTGGTGAATGGCCCACTGTGTCCTAGTCCGGTCCACTCACTTAGTTACCTTTGGTGACGCGTAGAGGGGTACACTGTGGGACTACTTAGGCCTAATCAGGGTGGCTCAACGGAGTCAATCCGGATGAGTTGGTTTGTATTTATTTACTTGGAGCGGGGCTTAGGAAGTAAGGTTCTGTCAGGATAGCATAAAATTACGAATTATCATTTCTCTGGTTTGATCTACCGCCAGACTTAGTGTTTCCCTTTCCTCATGGGGGGCTTTGTATTTCTTGGCCAGAAGTCTTACCCGACGGATTGAGTTTTTCAATAATTCTGTGCTTTTAATTATTTTGTTATGTATGTCATAGCTTGTTGGATGCCTGGTTCTACTGTGTGTCTCGCTTTGGCTTTCAGAGAACGTGATCTTGCAGCTCGTTATCAAGAGAATATCGGCGAGACACCGTCGACTACTTACATCAAGATGACTCGATCCGGGTGAGTTGACTGGAGTTTATGTTTTTTTTGCGAGGGGCATAGTTAGGTTATGTAAGCATAATATCAAGAAGTACTTTAATTCTCTGGTTTGATCTACTGCCGGACTTAGTGCATTCCTTCCTTCATGGTGGCGTGTATTTTCTTTGGCCAGAAGTCTTGTAGTTTGATTTAGTATTTCGACTATGTTGTGCTCTTAGTTAGGAAAACTTTCATGTACCGTAAACTGTCACTTGTTGTCTGGCTGGTTCTGCTTTGTGTCTCGCTTTGCCTGTTATCAAGAATATCGGCAAGGCAAGACACCATCGAGTACTTACATCAAAATCAGTCAATCCGGGTGAGTGTCAGTGCATGGTATTTATTGTTTTGGTACGGGGGTAAGAAAAACATAAGATCATAGAAAACGTGTACGATTGTCGATTATCGAATTCATTAGATTAAACACATTTTCTTCAGGCAAAAATAGCGCCTGGAGATAACGGCGTACATAGGTAACTTAAATTAGCCAAACATATTTTTATTTTGAGTTCTTAGTTCGCTTTGAGGCCTTCTTTATTTACCCTTTAATTTTATGAATTCCAGTCTTCTTCCTACTAAGGCCTATTATCTGTATTATTTCTATTATTACCGTTGCTTGAGTTGCTCTTACTCATACATATATAATAGAATAATGTCCACACCAATTAACATGAAAATCTGTAGGAAATTTGCTAAATGTTTCATTTGCCATTTCAAACACTAATATCTGAAAAGATTTATAAGAAATTATAACAAAGAAACATATTTTATAGAATGCCCCTATAAGATTGTTTCTCCATGATGATTAAATGATTTATTTATTTTTTTGATGATTTATTGATTAATTGTTTACAGGAAAAAGTTTTCAAGAGAGGTTCAAAACCCCTCCGTCAGGAAGAGCAAAAACTCAATATAACGTAGAATAAGATTATGTTGTATTAATTATATTAGGTTAGATTTTTAAAATACTTGTAAAACAATGTAATCAAACCGTGACAGCATTGTTTGAAATGTACCTGAATGGTACACAAATAAGAGTATTTGTTGTTGTATGTTATGCCCTGTATGTAGGGTTGGTGTTGTAGTGAATGTGCATTATGTGGATTTTGGGGTTTTATGATGTGGAATAATGAAATTGAATATTTTAAAACCTGGGCATCAACGGCTATCATATGAATGTAAACAAATAAAGAGCCTTTTGTTGTTGTATTGTTATGCCTGTATTGTAGGTGTTGGTGTTGGGGTGCATGTGCGTTTTGTGGATTGTTGTTATATGATGTGGAATAATGATATTCCCTTTATATTACGTCTATCATATGAATGAACACAAATAAAGAGCCTTTTGTTGTTGTATTTTTATGCCTGTATTGTAGGTGTAGGTGTTGAGTGAATGTGCATTATGTGGATTGGGGTTATTAATGTGGAATAATGATATGGTAATATTGAACTGGCATTGTTTTCTTTCCTTGATATTACGTCTATCATATTAGAATGTATTAAAATAAGAGCCTTTGTTGTTGTATTGTAATGCCTGTATTGTAGGTGTTGGGGTTGTAGTGAATGTGCATTATGTGGATTGTGGTTATGTGATGTGGAATAATGATATTGTAACATTGAACCTCGGCATTTTTTACTTTCCTTGATATTACGTTTATCATATGAATGTATTAAAATAAAGAGCCTTTTGTTGTTGTATTGTTATGCCTGTATTGTAGGTGTTGGTGTTGTAGAGAAGGTATCATGTGGATTGTGGTTAATGATGTGAAATAATGATATTGTAATATTGAAAACCTCGGCCATTGTTTACTTTTCCCTTTATATTTCGTCTTCATATGAATGTACACAAATAAAGAGCATTTGTTGTTGTATCGTTATGCCTGATTGTAGGTGGTTTGGTGTTGTAGTGAAAGTGCATTATGGGATTGTGGTTTTGTGATGTGGAATAATGATATTGTAATATTGAACCCCGGCATGTTGACTTTCCTGATATTACGTCTATAAATGAATGTACACAAATAAAGAGCCTTTGTGTTGTATTGTTTTTGCCTGTATTTTAGGTGTTGGGTTGTAGTGGGAAAATGCATTTTGTGGATTGTGGGTTTTGTGATGTGGAATAATGATATTGTAATATTTAAACCCCGGCATCGTTTACTTTCCTTTATCTTTCGTCTATCATACGAATGTACACAAAAAAAGAGCCTTTTGTTGTTGTAAATTTTTATGCCTGCATTGTAGGTGTTGGTGTTGAGTGCATGTGCATTATGTGGATTGTGGTTATGTGATGTGGAATAATGATATTGTAATATTGAACGGTCGGCATTGTTGTCTTTCCTTAATATTAACATCTATCATATGAATGTATTAAAATAAAGAGCCTTTTGTTGTTGTATTGTTTGCACTGTATTCAGGTGTTGGTGTGTTGTAGGAATGTGCCTTACTGTGGATTGTGGTTATGTGATGTGGAATAATGATATTGTAATATGACCTCGGCAATTGTTTACTTCCTTTGATATACCGTCTATCATATGAATGTAAAAAAATAAAGAGCCTTGTTGTGAGTGTTATGGGCTGTATTCGGAGGTGTTAGTGTTGTAGTGAAATGTGCATTAGTGAAGTGTGGTTATATGATGTGAAATAATGATATTGTAATATTGAACCTGGGCATTGTTTACTTTTCCTTGATTATTACTTCTAATATATGAATGTTTAAAAAATAAGCCTTTTGTGGTTGTATTGTAATGCCTGATTGTAGGTGATTGGGTTGCTAGTTGAATGTGCATTATTGTGGATTGTGGTTATGTGATGTGGAATAAGATATCGTAATAATTGAACCTCGCATTGTTAATTTCCTTGATATTACGTCTATCATATGAATGTATTAAATAAAGAGCTTTGTTGTTGTATGTTATGCCCTGTTATTGTAGGTGTTGGTGTTGTAGTGAATGTGCATTATGTGGATTGTGGTAATGAGGTGGAATAATGATATTGTAAAATTGAACTCGGCGTTATTGACTTCCTTGATTATAAACGGTCGATAATATGATTGTACACAAATAACAGTGCCCTTTATTGTTGTATTTGTTATCCTGATTGAGGTGTTTGGTGTTGTAGTGAAGTGCATTATTGGGATCTGTGGGTTTATGATGTGGAATAATGATTTTGTAACATTGAACCGGCATTGTTACCTTCCCTGATATTACAGTCATCATATGAATGTATTAAACATAACGAGACCTTTTGTTGGTGTATTGTTAGCCTGTAGTGTAGTTGTGGTTGGTCAGTAGGAATGTGCATTATGTGGATTGTGGTTATATGATGTGGAATAATGATGTTTATATTGAACCTTCGCGTTATTGACTTCCTGATAGAAACGTCATCATATGAATGTACACAAATAAATGCCTTTTATTGGTTGTATGTTATGCCTGTATTGTAGGTGTTGTGTTGTAGTGAATGTGCATTATGTAGGATTGTGGTTTATGATGTGGAATAATGATTTGTAAACATTTAACCTCGGCATTGTTTACTTTCCTGATATGTACGTCTATCATATGAACTATACAAAAATAAAAAAAAAAAAATTGTGGTTGTATTGTAATGCCTTCACTTGCGTTTCTTGTTCCCCCTACAAATTATATTTTATTAACTGGAAAACGCTTAAGTCCCGCCGCGTTGTGGATGAGCGTAATTGGTTGAATTGAGCTGCCATGTGTTTTGCCGGATTTTCGGTTGTTCCTTGTTTTGAAAAAAAAGAACTTTTGTTGAAATTTTTTTAAATTAAAATTCAAATTAAATAAAAAACAGGGGGTTAACTATTTTTTTTTAAATTATCGTAATTTTAAAAAAGGAAAAAAAATCGTAATATTGAAATTTTTCATAAGAAATAAAATTCGATTACGCACAAATTTTACACGAATATATTAATTTAATAGGTTCTTGTGAAAAAAATATTATAATCGGATAAAGCAGTTAGGTGTTATAAGCAGAAGAATATTAAAAAAAACTCGTAAAATTGCGATTTCATGAGAAATAATTATTGATTAAGCTCAAATTCACACGAATATATCAATTCATAAATTAAAGGTTCTGGAAAAAATCATTTCATCGGAAAAAGCATGTAGGTGTTTTAAGTCGAAGAAATTTTAAAAAAATTGAAAAAAATCGTTAAAAATTGCGATTGTCATGAGAAACAATTTTTCGATTGCGCTCAAAAACGTGGCAGTTCTTAGTTAAGAGATTTCGAAGGACTCTAAAAAAATGTTATCGCAATCGGCAGTATCGGTTTAGCCGGAATCGTGTAACAGACAGACAAAAATACAGAAAGAAAGAAGAAAAAAAAAAAAAAAAACATTTCGGAGTTTTTTTTATAGTGAAGTGAAAGGAATCTCGCTTCGCTCGCTACGCACGCTACGCTCACCAATTACTTGTGAAGGTGAAAATAATGATATTGTAATATTGAACCTCGGCAATGTTAACTTTCCTTGATATTACGTCCATCATATGAACGTGCACAAAAAAAAACATTTTGTGGTGTATTGAATGCTTTCTACTTGTGTTTCTTGGTACTGTAAATTTATATTTCTTAAATAACTTGTTGAGGTGGAATAATTGATATTGTATGATTATGAACCCTGGGCAATGTTTTAATTTCCTTGATAACGTCTATCAGATGTATGATTTTAGTGGGGTGTAAGCATTAGTGTATAAAGAGTTTTGTTGTTGTATTGTAATGCCCTTTACTGTGTTTTTTGTTTGTAAATTTTAGTTTTTTAATTACTTGTAGGTGGAATAATGATATTGTAATATTGAACCTCGCCAGTGTTCACTTTTCTTGAATACGTCTAACATAATATTATTAGAATGTCTAAAATAAAGAGCCTTTTGTTGTGTTTTGTTAATGCTTTTTACTTGTGGTTCTTGTGCTGTAATTTATATTTTTCATAACTGTGGTGAATAATGATATTGTAATATCTTGAACCTCCGGCATAGTTCACTTCCTTGGTATACGTCTTTCATATGAATGTACAAATATAAAGAGCCTTTTGTTGTGGTATTGTAATGCCTTTTAACTTGTGTTTCTTGGTTTGTATAATTATACTTTTTTTAAATTCTTGTTAGGGGAATAATGATATTGGTAAATATGACCTCGGCATTGTTTCACGGTTTTTTGAATTACGTATCTAATACGAATGTATCATAACAAAATAAAAACATTTTTGTTGTTGTATTGTAATGCCTGTTCTTGCGTCTTGTTGCTGTAAAATTTATATTTTTTAAATTGCTTGTTAGGTAGATAATGAATTGTGATATTGAACCTGGGCATGTTACTTTTCTTGATATTACGTCTATGATATGAATGATCATAAAATAAAACATTTTGTTGTTGTATAGTAATGCCTTTGACTTTTGTTCCTTGTGCTGTAATTTTTTTTTAAATCACTTTTTAGGTGGAAAATGATATTGTGCTATTGAACCTCTGTTGCATGTCTACTTTTCTTGATATACGTCTATCATATTGGAATGTACAAAAATAAAGAGCGTCTGTGTGTGTTTTGTTATCCTGTAATGCCTTTTACCTTGTTGTTTCTTGTTGATGTAAATTTATATTTTAAATCACTTTGTTGGGTGGAATAATGAATTGTAATATGAATCTCGGCATGTTTACTTTTCTTTTGATATTTGACGGGTCTTTTTATACTATGAAGGTACAAAAATAAAACTGTTGTTGTTTTTGGTATTGTAACCGCCTTTTACTTGTGTTCTTGTTGACTGTAATTTATTACAACCAAATACACAAAAATTGTAAAAATAAAACCGGCAGCCAAGCTCTCCCTTCAAAAGTCTTCGGCATGTGAATGCTGTGCGATATAGAACGTTGAGCAAGCTTTTTATTCTTTTTCCCTAGTTTTGCTTTGAAAATAAGTTAAATCATTTCCCATGTTGACGAGGCGCCAAAGTCCCCCCATATAGTTATGGTTTGGTGGTATTTATAAAAGTCAATATATGTTTTTAAACTCGAAAATCATAAATAAAATTCTTTGCCAGGATCCAAATTCAATGGCCATCCCACTGAGAATCAGTTAATATACCTGAGTGGGTAGATTCTAAATACAATTTATTTATTTTTTATTTATTTATCTATGTAATTATTTATTATTTATTTATTTATTTTATTTATATTTATTTATTTATTTATTTATTTATTATTTATTTATTTATGTATTTATTTATTATGTATTATTTATTATTATTTATGTATTTATGTATTTATTTATTTATTATTTATTTATTTATTTATTTATTTATTATTTATTTATTTATTACTTATTGTTTCTCAATAAACAAACTTGGGCACCGATCAAACATTAGGATTCATCTCATTGCTAGGATTTTTTTGTGTGAGCGCACGCAAACAAAATACTTGTTAAAATCACATCCAAGCCGTATACTCCCAGTATACACCACGCACGGTTGTCAAAATATAAACGACAAGGACTAGAAAGCTGAAGAAAAGTAGGAACATATATTACTTAAAAATAAATGGGCAGAAGGTCAGTTCTTTACAATACACAATGAAAAGTTAAGACATGAGTTGGTGAGGGACTATACCACTACTCAAAATAAAACAAAAATTACAATATTTCAACTTGTTTAAAACTGTCATTAAAAAACCTGATGAGAGGAGGTTGATTACCTTTGAAATATAGTATATAAAAAAAGTAAATATAAAAAAATATAAATATAGTATATAGTGTATAGTCCCTAAAAACATCATGATCAAACCGACCTTCTCTAAAATTGTTTCACATTGCAATGCTGAAAAGTTGTTGTGTAAGCCCAGTATACCTTTGCGGTTACTCTTAAGATTTCATGCGTAAGGGCTTTAGTCAAATTTGTGTAAATAAAAATAAAAGCATCAGTGGACTTACAAGGAATTTTGCAGTTGAAAAGGAAATAAACAGTTTGGTAAAAGCTAAAAATTTTCGTTAAACAATGTCAGATAGTGGCTTACTTATGATTACGTTTTGCTAAACTTCAAGATCAGAGGTTGTAGCCACTGCCTTCATTTTTTGTGCACACTTAAAAACATCGTCGTTTAGAATATCCACATTGTGAAAAGTTACTCTTATTCATATCATAAATAATTATAAAACTAAAAAGATATTAACTTAGATGCAGGTCATACACAAGGTAACTAAATAAAGTGCACTTCAGGATCGGATCTGTAACTTGTACAAAAATCAAAATAAATCAATGTGCATATAAGAGTGCAAAAAATAATGCATACGTTTTGATACAAAGTGCGATTTTTTCAATTAAACTTTATTTTGAAAATTAACTAACCTGCTGCCAAATAAATAGATATAGTTCTTTCTAGCTTCCGCAATATCAAAATAAGTATGAGCACAATTGTCAATAAAATGGAATAAAGAGCTATAAGTTTCGACAACAACATTCAAAATTTAGTTCTTTAAATATTTAACCAGTTTATTGTATGAACACCCCTTCATTTTTGTTGGGCTAATAATGACGAAGATATAGTTTTGTCATGTTGCTTGTTCTAAAGATCGTCTAGATTGTCGTGTTAAATTGGCAAAAGTTTTGACATTAAAAGTCGATATTCGAATGGGAATTTCAAAAAATAAATTTATTTCATTTATAAACTTGGACTCGCTAAAACGAAATGTGATGCAAATTTCATTGTCTCTGTTGTGATTAAAATCAAAATAGTGTGCAAAATTATGCAAAAGAGTGACACAAAAATATGAATGATTATTTAACATGAAAATCCATTTTGGTCAATCGAACCAAACTAACGCTGAGGACAACTTTTTGTATTGCATGAACCAAATAGAAAGGTTACTCGTTTAATGCGGGATTTTACAGAAAAACCATTAATTTGGCTCAGCCAAATAAAGTTATAATGGCTGTGCTACTAATGTTAAAAAGCATTACGGTTGTGCAAAATTGTGAATCAAAGTGTGGCAAAAAATATAATAAAAATAGCACATAAAATATCCGTTGATTTACGAAAAATCATTAACTTGGCTCAGCCAAAATAAAGGTATGTAAGGTGTTCTGGTTACTATGCAAAAATCGAAACGTGTTCGTGCAAAATTGGGCACAAAATGTGAGCAAAAATAGTATATAAGTTTGTACAGATAATCTTGATTACCCCCCCCCCGGAAAAACCATTAACTTGGCTCAGCCCAAATGAAGTTGCCGTAACTTTTTTGTGTTGCTTAGCAAAAAATCGAAGTTGGTTGTGCAAAAATTATGCTAAAAAAGGTGCAAAGGGTGCAAAAAGTGTGCACATGAAATTCGTTATTTGGAAAACCATTAACTGGCTCATCCAAAATGAAGTTGTTGTATTTTTTTTGTGTTGCTTGTGCAAAACTCAAAATAGTTTGTGCAAAATATTTGCAAAAAGTGTGCAAAAATATGGAAAAGGGGTTTTGACATGAAAATCCTTTTTTATTTATTTATTATTTTTTTTTTATTATTTGTTCCGTAACACATTCATTGTTTAAATGTATCACGAGGATGGCAAAAAAGAGTATGGCACCAAACACACTTGGTGACTGCCAACATTATAACAAAAAATATAATAAAAGATAACAACATTATTACAATCATTAGTTAACCTATAAAATATAGAAATAAGTAAATAATATACACTTCAATGAATTTACTTAAAAATGAATCAGTAAAAAGAAACTGCAGAATTTAAACTTTGTAATGCAAAAACATGTGTGCTTAGGGCAGATTTAAAAGAGTCTAATGAGCGAATCTCCCTTAACTCCAAAGGAAGAGCATTCCATTCATTACAAGTCCTGTAGTAGAATCCATTTTGGTAAGCTGTTGTTCTTGCAAAGGAGGCTGAGAATTAATCCTCTACCAAGTTCTGCTCCTCGACTACAGACTTGCAATCTTGCGTATGGGTCCAGATCAATAGAAACCGTGTAACATTCCCCATAGAAATTGCAGTTCTACTTTTTTCCCTGTAACTTTCTAGCAATGGAATGTCTAAAGATGTACGTCTTGCAGTAGCACTGTCATTTGAAATTTTGTTCTTGCAGCTATAATGCGCGTTGCTCGACTTGTACACGCTCCAATTTTGTTTGTTATAATCTGATGTGGGATCCCATGCTGGACAGGCGTAAAGGAGATGAGGTCTCACTAATGCTAAGTATACAGCCCGTTTTAATACTGACGTGAGCATGATGAAGGTTCTTGCTATAAAATAGAGTTGTCTGGAGGCTTTAGCTTTACTATTTCAGTATGCGTATTCCATTTTAGATCACTAGTTATTGTGATACCCAATAACTTGACACCATTTTTTTCCAGTTTTGGGTAAACCTTTTTATTTGGTAACTGCAACGCAATGGGTTCTTAGATCTAGAGAATCTGATATATACACTCTTTAAAGGGTTCAGCTTCATGCCATTTTCAACAGACCAAGTGTTTATATTGTCCAAATCGGTTGGAGTGCATCAGTGTCATCTTTCGTAAATATTTTCCAATAGATCGTGCAGTCATCAGCAAATTGGCTTTTTTCTGAGGAAACGCTTTGGGGTAAATCCACCATAAATATGTCAAAAAGCAACGGGCCCAACACAAAACCCTTTTGAGGTACTCCGGAAGTCACAGTTACTGAGGATGATTCCGCTCCTTGGAAGGTTACTTTTTTTTGTTCTACATTTAAGGAAATGTTCCAACCAAGAATGTAATGAACCACGTATGCCATAGTAATACAATTTTTTAAGTAGAATATTATGCGGAATTGGTCAAATGCTTTTGACCAATCTAGCATCACTGCATCTACTTGCTTCCCACTTTGGATCTTCAAGAGCATTCTCCCAGTTATCAATAACCTTGGTAAGAAAGTTGAGCAAGACCGACCGGGAACAAATCCATCTGGTTTTCATTAAGGATTTTAGCACTTGTGATGTGTTTTAAAATTCTCGAGAAATGATACTTTCCCAAAGTTTTACAAACAACTGATTTTTAATGATATCGGCCTGTAGTTTATAATGTCTTCTTTCTTGCCATTTTTAAAAAATCGGTTTTACATTTGCTACACGCCAGTCTGAAGGGACTTTCCCAAGTAAAGAGATAGGTTAAATATATTGCATAAAGATGGTGACACAGATGCCGCACACATTCTTAGTATCATTGGAGGAATCCCATCTGGGCCTGTAGCTGAATCAACTCAAGGCATTTCAAGTGCCTTCTCACTGTACTGTGTATGATTCGTGGTGTTCTAGCGGCACAGTATTTTGGTAAATATCTGGTGATTCAGTGCACCATCAGAAGCAGGAGTAAAATTTAATTTGAAAATTAATTAAATGCTTCAGATAACTTTTTAGGGTTCGATTCAAGCACGCCATGGACTTTAAAATGGAGAGGACTGAAGATCCATTTTTAGAATGTATATATTTCCATAATTGTTTAGAATTAGATTGTGGATAGATTCCAAATGTATTTATTGTGGGCATTGCGTATTTCAGTCTTAACTTTTTTCCGGGTGTGTGGTATAGTTGTGCCAGCCCTTGATCATTCCACTTTTCTTCCATGTTTTAGCAATTTATCCCGTGTTTTCAGGTTCCCTAACAATACTCTTGCTAACCCACGGAACCCGTTGCCTTCCATTGAATGTACAAGTAGGTATAAAATCATTACACAATCCCAGAAGACTCTTTTCCCATTCCTGCCAAAAGTTTCTATATCATTGTTAAAGTAAGTTGGCATCCGTTCAGCTATAAGTTCGTTAAAAAGGTCCAATTTTGCTCTTTTGTAATTAAAGCTCTTTTAGATAACATTTTGGTAATGACTTTTTGTGCGACAGTTCAACTTTTACTGCCAGATGATCACTAATTCCAGGGATTGTCTGTACATTGTCAATTAAATTAGGATTATTACACAAAACTAGGGCAAGAATTGACCCTTTTGCCCCGTTACACGGGTTGGTTCTGTCACAAAAATGTTGAAGAAATAGGGCATAAAAAGAAGATAGAAACGATTCCGCAAGATTATTTTTAGCTGTTGGAGGAGTACAATTCCATTTAAACAGCGATGTTGAAGTCTCCTAATATTAGAATTGCAGAGTATTCATGTTGGTGGTCTTGAAATAGCTTCAAAGACGTTAATAGTTCTTCATTACATGTTGGGATACTTTTGGCGGTCTGTATGCTGATCCCATTAAGACGTTAGAATTATCGATTGTAACTTGAACCCAGACTACTTTGCCGTTGTTTTCAAAACAAGACATGCGAGTTGGCTTCACTCCGGCCCAGTGCCACCAAAACACCTCCTCCACCCCCCAAAAACCCTGTCTTTCCCGCATATTATATAACCATTGGAGAATTTCACCGTTACCCACACTATCATTCAACCAGGTTTCACAAATGGTCATAATGTCTGGATTGTGAGTATCTAGCCATGCTGCTATGTCAGGTTGCCTTTTAGTAATCTTAGACTTCGTGCAAATTTAAACTAAGACAGGTCAGTTTCCCTCCACATTTTTCAATGGCACTCCCGCTGGAGTTGTCCAAGATTGCAGTAGCTGAATTATCGAAATAAGAATCATCCATATTTGGCATAGTGCATTGCCAGCAAACCCAATTAATATTTCCTCTCTTGATTGAATTAATGCTGTCAAAGACAAGTCAGTGCATGCTCGATGTGTTTTATTGTGGCAAACGTGGCATTCCAGAAATATTTGATTACGTCTTCCTAATGCTTGACAACACAGTACAATTTGGTTTTTTATCAGGGGACCCGGGTCAACTTGTGGGGGCGTGTGGCTTAACTGGTGGTCCTGGATTCAGTTCAACATCTCCACATAGAGCTAACATTAGTAAGCCTACTAGACCAAGCTTGATGGTCGACTTCAGATGACAAATTGCCGGACATCACTAACAGCATTCTGAACTTGAAGAGGGGAGTCCCGGCTACCAGTAATGCATAAAGTCAAAGCAGATATTTTGCACTTACTTACGATTAGCATTCTTTTCCAGAATTTGGTTTCTCTTCCATGTCTTACTCTCATATTTAGTTCTTCACCATCTTCATTTAATGCTCCTGAATGTAATACACTTTTAATAAGTATGATAAACAAATTTATTCTCACCCACCACACTACATATTTACCAGACACAACCATATTTGTTTGTCAATATACACTTAATCCATGAGAACAAATTATTTAAAATTCTTCACGTGTGCACCTTCAAATACCAGCACCTTTGTTGTGCATATCTTTCCAAAGAAGTCAAGTGTGTTGATAAGCTTCTTGGGGCCAACGTATCCGTTACCATAGAAATCAATTCCAAATGTTTCAATGCTAATTTTAAACAAATATATTAAAACTTTAAATAATAAAACCTATTGAAAGCAAATTTGTACTTACGTACTAACGATACACCAGCTACATAGTAATATGCTCTGTTCATGGTACATAAATCAGAAACAAATACCATCTAAAACTAGTAAAAATTAATTAATTGACGAAACACGTTCAATGACAGTCCCAAAGTGGACCCCAAAAGGTGAAAAAGGTTGTTGGTTGTTCTAGATTAACTTGGCTCAGCCAAAAAAGAAGTTTCCGTAACTTTTTTGTGTTGCTTGTGCAAAAATCAAAATTTGGTTGTGCAAAATTGTGCAAAACGTGTGCAAAAATATGGCATAGGTTTTGACATGAAAATCCATTTTGGTTGTTCTAGCATTAACTTGGCTCAGCCAAAATGAAGTTGCCGTAACTTTTTTGTGTTGCTAGTGCAAAAATCGAAGTTAATTGTGCACAATTGTGCAAAAAGTGTGCAAAAATATGGTATAGTTTGCACATGAAATTCGTTATTTTGACAAACATTAATTTGGCTCAGCCAAAATGAAGTTGTCGTAACTTTTTTGTGTTGCTTGTGCAAAAATCAAAATAGGGGTTGTGCAAAAAAATTTTGCAAAAAGTTTTTTGCAAAAAGAATAATTGCCCTGGGTTTGAAAAAGGGAAAATTCAAAAAATTTTGTTCGTTTTTTAAGGCCCCTTAAACCTTT
>JAMZAV010012411.1:0-18564 GCA_024449915.1 Sweltsa coloradensis | reverse complement strand
GGGGCCCATTATCTAAATATTTCATGTTAATGGTTGCATAATGCACAGTAGTCCCCAGAAACTGAAGTAATTGTCATGTATGTAATGTAATTTGACCTGACTGCCGTTTGTCGTATTGTCACAAAAACATTTTTTAGGCGCAAAAAGACTAAAATAAGAACCAAAACCTGCATTTTCATAATTTTTATTTTATTTCGAAGATAAATGTTTTGTCTAGAAGTTGTGTGAAGCAATTTTTCAATCAAAATTAGGCAATAAAACATGCATTGCAAGGGCAAAACGCAGATAACGGTTCGGTGACGAGATGGAAATCATGAAAACAAGCGAACCGGCACACGGCAGTAAACAGGCATAAGTGGTAACAAACCTGCACCAATTAGTTACAAAAGCGCATTTTTGTGTTTACTAAGAAAGGAATGCCGGTTCAAAATTATGATTGAATTTTTGTAAATTGTGTTTATTCTTTGGCCTAGGAATAGGACAAACATTAAACACAACTTTTTAAACAAATGTGTGTGTGTATGCGCCGGTTGTTCTTATTAGTTAGTTCTAGTTTTGTATTTTCCGCTTCATTGTCTATGCATCATTCTGTCTTGTTGTTTCACCCTGTGTTTCCCCTCTTTCCCCTACTTAACCAGTTTTCGTTATCTGTTCTTGCCCTGACTTTGCGTCAGTCTGTGGCTCGTTGGCTGCCTACCTCCGTAGGACTCAGTTCGTCTCTCGCCTGCTCAGAGAGCACCTCAAACCCTGTCAGTCTCCAGTCTCAAGTCTCCGAACAGTGCAAACAGTCTCATTCACAAATTCAAGTTTTAAAGTGTTACGCAACAGTGCAAACAGTGATCAGTTATTTTCAATCTGTCAGTTCTCCATTACTTCAAGTCCGTTGCTGCGCTGTCTGCCACGCCTCCTTCGAGTTTTCTCTTCCGTTGCTGTCCTGGCTCAACATCTTGCGCAGGCATTTACTCTTCCTATCTTCTTCTTCTTTAACTCGAGTTCTTTAATCTTTTTTCTATCTCCTGCGGTGGGCACTCCCAACTTTAGCCCACTGCGCCGCCCACTTACTGGCTACGTTATCTCAAGCCCATACAACAATCTGGGTAAGTTTTACTTCGATTCATTATTTCTAAAATTTACAGTCCACTATTTTTCTACCTCAGGCCTCGGCCTTAACATTTTGGTCCATCCGAGCCGTATATATTCTTATCAGTTGAAGACATTTCGGTCATCTCGAGCAAGATTTTCAACCATTTCTCTCGGTTATTCGCGTTTGCACTGTGTTTCTCACCTCGTATGTCAGTTCATTGCCTCTTGTGTCTCTCTCGTGTATTCTCTTCACCTCGTGTATTTTGTCTCTTGTTATTACCATTCGGAATCTGGGTTCGATGCCCATCTCTGGTACTTGTCGATACTTTTCGATCGAGTGCACACTCGTATTGTTTCCTCAATCACTCTCGCTGGTTTTGTAAATGTATTTTTGCATTATACCTGTCGTTCGTTGCACTGTCTCGTGTTTACATTCCATGTCACATTCTCTCTCTCGTTCGCTCACGCGTTCGTATAATAAACAGTGTCATACTGTTTAGTCATTCTTGCTCGATTTTTCTGTACTTCGTATTGTTATAAACTTGTTATTTTTTCCGCAATGGAAGCTCAAATTGCTGAACAAAAACGTCTCGTATCTAAGCGCCAGAATGTCTACGCCAGTGTTCAACGTTACACTATGACTCATTCGCTAATCTATCTCCTGGTGATGTGTATTCTGTCAGGCCTCGTTTTGAAAAGTTATCGACCTGGAAACGAACTTCCAAGATTATCAATCAGCTCTTCAAGACCTGAACGCAAAACTCATTGCTCCGACGAACACCCATAGATACTGAGCAAGCTCAAGCAAGCTTTGAAACTATTCTGTTCGGCGCTCAGTCTCGTTATCTCTCTGCAGAAAAAATTAAGTCAGGAACAAGCTAGAGTTGAACCTACGGTCGCCAAAGCTCCTATTACGTTGCCTACGATCGAAATCCCTACTTTCTCAGGTGATATTGCTAATTGGACAGAATATTACTCGCTCTTCACATCTCTCATCGATGAGAACCAATCTCTAAGTAATGTTCAAAGTTTCATTATTTAAGAACCTCGCTGTCTGATACCTGCTCTCGCCACGATATCGGGATTTCAAATCTCGAACGATAGTTACCCGCTAGCTTTCAAAGCTCTTGTCTCTCGCTATCAAAACAATCGCTTGTTAGCTAGCCTCTATGTTCAGAAGATTTTAGAATTTACGCCTCTAAAATCTGCATCTCATGCAAGCCTTCAAACTTTCCTCAGCGTGCATCGTAACTCCGTTGATGTTTAAAAGCTTTGAATTTGCCCGACTTAGGCGATTTTTTGTTGCTCTCTTTGACTTTGTCTAACCTTGACCCGTCAACTCGCAAAGCTTTTGAAAATAAGCACTCATCGCACGCTACACCGACGTACAGCTCTGTCATAGAGTTCATCGAGGAACAGTCTCGAACTACGGAGCTGTGTGCAGTTAGTAAACAAACGACCAATCTTGTCAAATCTTCTCCTGTCAAGAGGATTAATTCACTGCTCGCGGCTAAAGAAGCCACACCTCCCGCCGCCTCGTGGCGTGTTCGCGCTGATATCTCACGCTCTAGTGTCAAGCAGCAGTCCTGCTGTCCTGTTTGTAAACAAGCTCATTCTATTTATCAGTGCGAAAGTTTTTGGAAGCAATCCCTCGATGACAAGTACCGCACGCTGCGACTCTTGCAGCGTTGTTTTAACTGCATGGGCTCGCACATGAAGTCTCAGTGCACTTCAAAGAGCACTTGCTCTACATGTGGGAGCAATCGCCATCATTCGTTTGTTGCATTCGTCGACAGTCTCCACTTCTCATGGCAACTCTCAAGTCGATACCTCCCTCTCTCAAGAAGTGCATTCCCCCTCTCAGGACGCTGGTGTCTCGTCCCAAGTTCTCTCATGCCACCTCCGTGATACTCGCCCTAGTCAGCAGACAGTGCTGTTGGGTACCGTACGCGCGTTGATACGCGACTCTCATGGACGTTTCAACCCTTCCGTGCAGTGGTGGACCCCGGCTCGCAGGTTTCGGCCATCACTCGTTCCCTGGTCCAGAAGCTAGGCCTGAAAGTTCAACCTAGCCGCGCCGAACTCTCGGGAATAGGTCTCGCAGCCGCACAGGTATGCGGCAATGTGCAATGCACCATTGCATCGCGCCTCGTTCCTGAGAAAGGACTTCACGTTCAAGCTCTCGTCTTACCGACCATAGCCAATCACCTCCCGACCTGTCACATTTCTCGTGAAGTTCTCGAAAGTTTTCGTGGCATGACCTTGCTGATACTAATTTTCATGTACCCGATCAAGTCGACTTCTTGATTGGTGCCGACCTCTACCCAGAGATCCTGAATAGGTCAGGTGACCACGTCCGAGGCGGTAGTCCGTCGGCCATCAACACCGTGTTCGGGTGGGTAGTCTTAGGACCAAGTCGTTCTGTAGAACCGTCTTCCGATTTTCCTGTCTCTCTGTTCGCTTGCTCCTCAACTCTTGAGCGCAACCTGCGCCTCTTTTGGGAGTCGGAAGAAGTTCCCCGCCCTCCGGAAGTAGATCCCGAGGATCAGCCGTGTGAGCGTCATCCTCTTGATTCACACACACGCGACGTAAGTGGACGTCATTCTGTGGCTCTCCCCTCCAAGCCACCATGTTCTACTCTCGGGCGCAATCGCGAAGTCGCACTCCGAAACAATCTTAGTTTGAAGCGACGATTGCAATGCAATCCCGAGCATGATGAAGCTTATCGGAAGTTCATGCAAGAATATGAACAACTGCAACATATGCAGCCCGCCTCTACTCCTTGGAGCTACATCATTCCTCTGCATTGCGTCCCCAAGCTCACTAGCTCCAGTACGAAACTGCGAATTGTGTTCAACGCCTCCTCTCCTGACGAGATGGGCGTTTCTCTCAATCAGCCTCTCCTGAGCGAACCAAAGCTTCAACGTGAGCTCTCCAGTGTCATCACTACCTTCCGTACTCACAGCTTCAGGGTCTTTCGCGCTTTTCCCCGTGATTGTATTTCTCGGCGCATCGTCGGCTTCTGTGACGCCTCAGAGAAAGCCTACGCTGCTATGCTGTATCTGCACACTCAGACCAGCCCCTCTACCTCTCATGTTAGTCTCCTGCGCGCGAAGAGCAAGGTTGCTCCCGTTAAACCCATGACCATTCCTAAAACTGGAGCTTTCAGCTGCACTCCTCCTCACTAGGTTGCTCCGCGTTACTCTTCCCTCGCTGGCCCTCTTAATCTCACCTCGTACATCTCTTACTGACTCGCAGATCGTCCTCTCGTGGCTTTCTCCTCCTCCTCATCGCCTCAAGACTTTCGTTGCGAATCGCGTAGTGGAAGTCCTTGAGAGCACTTCACCTAGTGACTGGGCCCATGTACCTTCCGAGGAAAACCCCGCCGACTGCGCCTCTCGTGGCTTAACCCCAGCTCAGCTTCTTGAGCATCCGTTATGGCTCTCTGGGCCCGAGTTCCTACACCATGCTCCTGTTCACTGGCGGAGATCCTCGCCCTCGTTGGACTGTAGCTATGAGCTGCCCGAGCTGAAACCGCTGGCACTGGCAGTCACTCTTATCGCTCATGTCGATGCTCCTGACCCTCTGTTAGTGAACTTTCAAAAGTTTTCTACACTCCTCAAAGCTCAACGGGTGTTTGCCTGGGTGTTTCGTTTCTCTCGACTCCTTTTAGCGAAACACTTGAAGGTCTCACCTCCCACTGGCACGGTGGGACCCCAGGAATTAAAGGACTCTCTGGACCTCTTCGTTAAAATCACTCAGCAGCATTATTATGCTAAAGAGATCCGCCAGCTTGCTCAGGATCAACAAGTATCTGCCAGGCTCGCCTCTCTCAAGCCTTTCCTGGACCCCTCTGGGTTTCTCAGGGTGGGCGGATGTTTGAGTCATTCTTCCCTCATTGAAGAAGCGCGCCATCCTCTCCTCCTCCCTAAGGAGGCCCACTTGTCGGCTCTCATTTGTGATTCTTATCACAAGTCCTCGTTGCATTCCGTCCTAGAACAGTTCAGGCTTTGATACAACAGTTCTATTGGATTGTTTCTCTGCGTGGGTTGCTTCGTCAACGTATTCATCAGTGTCTCACTTGCCACAAGTTTCGCATTAAGCCCCTCCAGCCTCCAGATGGCTGATCTTCCTGCCATCCCGCGTGCAAAGTTCTCGAGTCTTTTCTCATGTCGGAACAGACTTCGCCGGACCTTCATGGTAAAATCCAGCATGCGTCGGAACGCACCTCTCACCAAAGGGTATCTCTGCGTTTTCGTATGCATGGCCACGAAAGCAGTCCATCTCGAAATGGTCTCAGAGCTGTCCACGGAAGCTTTCCTGGCTTGTCTTGACCGATTCTTTCTTGGAGAGGCTACCCTCAGACATTTATTCTGATTGCGGTCGTAACTACGTAGGAGCAGCTAGGCAGCTCCGTGAACTTTACGATTTTCTTTCGCACTTCGAAATTCCCGTCTCCAGCGCACTTGCCTCTCTTCAAGTCCATTAGCATTTTAACCCCCCTTATGCCCCTAATTTCGGCGGCCTCTGGGAGGCAGTAGTTAAATCTGCCAAGCTCTGCTCTCTACCGGCTCATTGGAGACACCTCCCTCACTCATGAGGAGTATGCCACTTTATTCGCTCGCATTGAGGCCGTGCTCAATAGCCGTCCTCTATGTGCCCACTCCGTTGACCCTGCTGAAGGTATCAATTATCTTAGTCCTGGTCACTTTCTTATCGGTGCTCCCTCTTTCTCCCCCTGAACGTCTCCTGGACGACAACGTCAAGCCCTTGGCTCGTTGGCATCGTGTTCGACAGCTTCACCAGACCTTCTGGAACCGCTGGTCGAACGAATATCTGCATACGCTAATGCAGCGTAGCAAGTGGGTTCGTGGAAGCTCCACGCTGAAGGTAGGAGACGTAGTTTTTTTCTTTTCGCCCTCTACTAGTCCTCTTTCTTGGCCGATCGGGCGTGTGGAAAATCTCTTCCCCGGTCGTGATGGTGTTTCCCGCGTCGCCTCAATACGTTCGGCGTCCGGTGTTCATACCAGACCAGTCAATAAACTGGTAACGCTTCCTTCTGCTTAACTGCGAAGAGAGCTTCTCGTATCGTTTCTTTTGTTTGTTTTTTGTTTTGGTTTTCGTATTAGTTTTAGAAAAATGGTTTTCGTTCATTTTTTGGTGGGCGGTATGTATGCGCCAGTGTTCTTATTAGTTAGTTCTAGTTTTGTATTTTCCGCTTCATTGTCTATGCATCATTCTGTCTTGTTGTTTCACCCTGTGTTTCCCCTCTTTCCCCTACTTAACCAGTTTTCGTTATCTGTTCTTGCCCTGACTTTGCGTCAGTCTGTGGCTCGTTGGCTGCCTACCTCCGTAGGACTCTGTTCGTCTCTCGCCTGCTCAGAGAGCACCTCAAACCCTGTCAGTCTCCAGTCTCAAGTCTCCGAACAGTGCAAACAGTCTCATTCACAAATTCAAGTTTTAAAGTGTTACGCAACAGTGCAAACAGTGATCAGTTATTTTCAATCTGTCAGTTCTCCATTACTTCAAGTCCGTTGCTGCGCTGTCTGCCACGCCTCCTTCGAGTTTCTCTTCCGTTGCTGTCCTGGCTCAACATCTTGCGCAGGCATTTACTCTTCCTATCTTCTTCTTCTTTAACTCGAGTTCTTTAATCTTTTTTCTATCTCCTGCGGTGGGCACTCCCAACTTTAGCCCACTGCGCCGCCCACTTACTGGCTACGTTATCTCAAGCCCATACAACAATCTGGGTAAGTTTACTTCGATTCATTATTTCTTAAAATTCACAGTCCACTTTTTTTCTCCCTCAGGCCTCGGCCTAACAGTGTGTTTTTTTTTTTAAATAACCCCCAGTTTTTGTGAAAAATAATTAATAATTAAGGTACAAGTTCATCCAAATGACATTAGGGATAGAGTTGAATAGCAGTTTGGTTACCATTTTGGTGATACAATTTCGAAGTGGAGATGATTATCTAGGCCCAATTTTACATGAGTTCGGTACAATGGAAAGCATTTAAAAGGCAGTTGAAACGATATCCTAATGAAGCATTTGGATGGGAATTGATCTTAATGACCGAATGGATACGAAAAGGGATAGCAGTTGGATGACAAAAATTTTATAGACTTTTTGGGTTTGATACAAGTATTGCTTTGGTAAAAGTTACAATTTTTAAAGGGGTAAAATATAGAATTACCTTTTTTTTTTTTTTTTTTTTTTTTTTTTTTTGTAAAAAAAAAGGTAAGAAATATTAAAAAATAGCTCTGACGGAAATCAACCCCAAAAACTAAGAATTTTGGTATGAACCATAACCAGCTAGAAAAAACGATGAGTTTCCTGGTGGCATTTGCTTCAAAGACGGGTTTGAGCTCAACATCAGTCCACTTTAATTTTTAAAAGTACAGATGTTCAGGGAAATTTGTATTGTTTTTATTGTAAAGGGGGATTTTTCAAAGCGCAATGCTTCAACTGGTTTGGCTGTAATTTAATTGAAAGGATATTGATGAGAATGAATCCCAGGGGGGTTTAGATCGAAAATTTCCCCCATTTGGAAAAAAAAACTGAGGAAACACTAAGCCGGTTTTTTCAAGGGTTTTTTCAACCTGACGACTTTGTTTGAAAAGAGAGATCAAAATTGTTATTTGCAAATTCATATTTAAATTTTAATGTGCTTTCCTTAATTTAGAGGATGATTATTCAAATTCAATATTCAATATTAGTACCCAAAAGAACATTTTTGGCCCTGCTACCCATAACTCGTAGCTGCTAGATCAAGCTACTGCAGTTGTTTGTAGTTATATCATGAGAGAAGGGTAACAGTTGTAAGAAAGCGCCAAAAAAACTCAGATTCGCTTGGAATCCCGAGAATAATATTCTATGGTTACACAAAAAATAAAAAAACATTATTTTTAGTTTTGACTTATTTTCTGGAAACCATGAGCTTTATTTAAGAAATTTTATTGAATAAAAACCTTTAATTTTTTAAACCCTGCAATTTACCTGTTGTCTGCAATTTCATAACAAATAATCTGTTTTTGGACAGGTATGGCAAGGCATACAAAATGGTACAGATTTGATTAAGATATTAAAAAAAATAAACACTTTAAAAATCTCAAAACCCAAAAGGTTTATACCACTCGGGACAGAAGATTTGACCAAGAAAAGCACCATACCACTGAAAAAAAACTGTTTTTCCCCCCTAATAAACAGTAAAACCACTGAATAAGACGTGATACCACTGAAAAAAGCAACAGTTAATAGCATTGAAAAACGACGGGGGATACCACTCAAAACAGCAACTGTATGATCTTGGTATCGGTATATGAAGATTTATCATATGGTGCACAATTTTTAAATTAAAAATAACAAACAAAAATCCTTTTTATTCCAAAAAATTATGATTGATCGTCAAAGGAAATGAATAATTGATCGATCAATGTGGTCGTATCATATAAAAAAACACATTGACCTTATAAGCCACGGGGATTTGAAGTCGGGGGCCTCATGAGACTCAAAGCCAGCATTAAACCTCAAAAGCAACAAACGGTACGTTCTTTGTGAGGTCCCAAATTACATGTGCCCGTGTGGTGGAACCGCATAGAACTTAGACGAGGGATTTTATAAGGGACAAAAAAAATTTGTAAAAATTTTTTATTCAGATATCTGATATTGAGTCTCTATGAATGAGATGTAATCATTGTGATTTCAGTGGGTTTGCCCCATGTAGCAGGCGGAAGATTTCAGATGATTATAGCGTTCATGCCAGGTTATATGTTTTTGCTTTTCCTTTTGAGAAAATAATTCCTATTTATCAATGTAATAGATATGGTGAACAAATTTCCAATAATATAGAAGACCTTTCCAAACAACAGCCTCAAAACACCTTAACGCTCTAGCTTTGACACATTTTAGTTTATTTTGAATTTTAATTGTCTTGATGTGTAACAACATTAAAACAAACGTAATAATAAGGCTATTGTATTTGCCCTCTAACCGATATTTTAGAAGGCAAATTTAGATGAAAAAATTCAGCAAAATGAAAAAAGGGTCTTGAATATATCAGGAAAATGTATTTTGTAATTTTATGGGGTGAGACGTAACGTCCCTATCAGCCATTATATGCAAATTTGGGTACCAAATTGGGAACACTGACTGTTAGACGGAGCATCTTGAAATATTATTTTTTAACCTCTTTGTTGTTCATTGTTTTGTTTATGTTTTTTCTTTTCTTTTTGTTTTATGTATTATTACAAATCACCTATGTCTTCCTTTGACTTTCATCACCTATGAAAATAAACACATTTCTCTTTGAGTCTTTGTGTATTTGTCTTCACCTGATATACATGGTCAATCTCCGTGGCCGGATTAGAGAACTCCAAGTATCATCATTCATCTGTGAGTAATTAAATATAGTTTATCAGTCCCCACACACCACATTATTAGAACAAAATCATGGCTCCTCCCATGGCAATGCAAATACGAAAGAAACCCTCGCAAGTTTGAAGGTTTTTTAGCTCGCGAAGAATGTATATGGATTTTATGTTTAACTTTATATTCTGGCGAATGAAACAGACGAGGCTTTCAACGATGAAATTTACAAGCGCGTAGGAAAGAACATGTGGAATAAAGGCTGCGTTTATGGAAAACCAAAGGGACACACACGGGCCCCAGCGTGAAAGTGCATGATGGAGCCTCATCATCATTAATGACTTTACTTCTGGAGTTCCGCAGGGATCGGTACTTGGTCCTTTGATTTTTACAATCTTTATGATAGACCTACCTGATGTTGTAACGTCAAGTATTCTACAATATGCGGACGATACAACTCTGTACAGAAAAATATCTACTTCAGAAGACGCAAAGGCTCTACAAAATGACCTAAACAATATCCCAAGTTTGGGGTCAAAACAACCAAATGTCAATTAAAAGTTAGCAAGTCACAGTTACTTCGAATCACGAGATCAAGAACCGGACACATAAACATAGTGTATAGCATAAAAGGAGATATAATACCGTGTTGCCAAAAAGTCAAACTACTTGGAATAATTTTTACTTGTGATCTGCGGTGGAATCTACATTGTGAGTATGTGCTAACAGAGCGTCTTTAAAAATTTAGGATTTGTGTCGCGCCCCTCTAAAAGGGTGGCAAGCCAAGAACCCTTCGCACCGCATACTTAGCGCTGGTTAGGCCAATTATCACTCATGGCCTACCAGCGTGGCATCCAACAACCAAAAGGGCAACATGAGCAAGTTGAAAAGAATTCAAAATCGTGCCACCAGACATATTATGGGTTACAAAGAACCAAGTGCCTCTACACGTCGTGGTCAATGTCGCCTTTCCACCATTGAACAACTCATGAAGCAAGTGGACGTTTTGTCTTCAAAAGATGTTGACTGGCTGTGTAGACCTTGACCCATTCCATCGGGTGTCTTGGAATCTTCGCGATTCAAGACGAAACCAGCCCAGTCCATCACCCCCCCATTTCCCCCGAACCAGCGCGTACAAAGTGGGGTTCTACCCCCCGTCTGCCAAAATTGGAACTACCCCCTGTCCGAAGAAAACAAGGTCTTCCCTGTCTTTTTTAAAGGAGTTTTTAAGTCTTCTCATTATGATTGTTTTTTTGATATTATGAATTCTTTTAATTGTTTTTGTTTTGTTAATTGTCTCTTCTATGTTTGCTCTTTTATCTCTATGTTCTATGTTTTAAAGTTTTTTTATATCACAGTTTGTTGTGTAGAGGCTGGCAGACACCTTTGTTTGGGGCATACTCCCCTTTCTGAAAAAACCTTCCTACTAAGCCTTTAGTGGAAAATAAATAATAATAATTATAAGGGTAAAGTCCCCAAATGCGAAAGTAGCAGAGTTGCTCATGTTTTTTTACCCATTTTTAGAGTGGTACGCAAGTGTTACGGTTGTAAGGATGGTTTTCCGCTGCATCACCAGTAGTCCCTTTTAAATATCAGCGTTGGTAGGAACAACCTGATTTCCGAAAAATCCCCGGGCCCCTAGGGGATGAAGATTTTAAAAAATACAGTAATTTTTCCCATTTTAAAGAGCTTTTCACCACACTCGACTCCCAGCAAGACAAAAGCGTATTACGCACATAATCCACGGTGACCGTTATCTTATAAACATTTGTTTGTGTCAGCTGGAACCACGATGTCGCCTCTCGCCTTCTTGCGAACGATATGCTTCCATTCGGGCACGGCCTCACTTTTATTTGGGCAAATAAACCCGGTATACCCTAGCCCCAAGGATTTAGGGCAGACATTAAGCGTCTTGGACACCTTCGGGCAGGACATAAAGCCTTGGCAATTCCGCTTCCCGACCTTGGTGTTTTTGTAGTGTTCTTAGCACTGAACATTTTGTCCCCGCGCTTGCGACTTTGCCTTCGAAAAAGCATCAGACCTCCTCAGTGCGACGTTTAATTCCCCACGCCTTTCTTGGGAACTTTGTCGAATTGGGAATTGATTCCCAAATAATTCAACTCATAGGCCTGCTCTAATAAAGACTTCTTTTGCATAATAATCAACCCGTCCCAGTCATTCAACTTTAAGCAAAAATACACCTACGCCTATTGCTCGTTTGCCCCTCAGTCGCACAAGCCAAACCCCCGCTACGCCATATCATAAAACACTTTGCAACAAATGACAGCACAAATCACCAATCTCAACTCTCCGGAGGCCCTATTGTGCAAATTCTGGTCACAATATACTTCTGTTTTTCGTTAAAATATCTGCTACCCAGGAAAAAAGGGGAGTAGTAAACCACGCTCAACTATGTAAAACCCCTCAGCTATACCAATGAGATGCGTGCACCCCCAAGAAAAATGCCTTTCCTGCGGTGTCCCCATACACTTACTACATGAAAGTTCTTTTGACTAGACGCCCATCCCCTTATATGTATATCATCATCTCACACTTATCTCGTGTTCAGGGACGTGCCTGCCATCGTAAATCGGCCCACCGACACCCCTTTACGCTCGTCAATCAGTTCTACGGTCTGCCTATACTACTTTGGCCTGTGTTTATGGGGCGCCTGATGGACAGCGCAAATTGTGCGGCATTTTAGACACCGGCAGTCAAGCCAACCCATTTTAGTGCTAGTGCCCCAAAGACCCGGCCTTAAGCTGAAACCACATGGGGCGGACCTATAATGGGAAATTGGGGGGATCCTGTTTTTCAACGACCATCACCCCCCCTCCCCCTTTTTACAACAGCATGGCGATCCCCCAGGGTTTACACTCCCTCTTCACGTGGTTCCCACTGTGCAAAATTTCCCGAAGAAGCTTTCCGCATCAACAATGGACCCAATACACGCCCTGCGATTTGGCTGATCCTTGTATTTTCGTTCAGCACCATCGTGTCGACTGGGTGCAGAGTCTGGCCACTATCATGCGTCCAAACCATGATATGCTATGGTGGATTCCCCCCGGTGCTGGGAAACCACCCCTGGGGGGTTGGGGTTTGGGCGCATATTACACGTCGCCTCGCAGATCCCGAGCCAAATTGCATCAAATGTCCGACAATGCGGGAAAAAAACCCGGTTTCGGCTTTGCTCCCCATTGAATAAATCGCCCAACCTTTGATATCACCTTCACTTCACCCCCGCTTCACCGCCCGCCTTCACCGTCGACTTCCACCATGACTTTACCGTCGCCTCACTTTCGCCTTCATGTCGATTTTCCATGCCTCACTGCCCCTTTTACCATCTGTACCTTCTTTCAGCAGCACCGTCAAAGGCCCTAGCGGTGAATTTCGGAATTTTACTTTTCATCACCGCAATGCATCACCCTTGTCATTTCACACTTTAGTGTCCTCCTGAACGCGTCACTGATCGAATCTGTGCAGGTATCCATGGGCCCGTATCGAGGTCCGTCGACTGCCTACAGCCTTCGTAGTAATTTGGCTTTGTGTCACAACCCTCCTCCTAGAGCCTTAAAATAAGGACCCCTTTTTAATCTAACAAAGTTTTTTTGGATTTGGGAGCCCCCTTTCCCCGCCCAAATTTCTTGACCCAAAGAACGGCAAGCCGAGACATTACAAGAATACTTCACCCGGGATACTTTGGGATTTCATTGTTGCGCTCCAATAACTCCCAAAACCTTTGGACGTCTGAGCACATTGCATTGCGCCCAATTTAAATTTTGGAAAAAATCGAATCGTCAAACCCAGACATTCAAGCGCATATTGCGCTTTCGGGGGAAACCTCGAAATTTCACGGGAACTTTTTAAACCTAGCGGACTTACCCCATATGAACCATTTTAAATTTTCCTCATCCCCCTGTAAATCGACCTGACGAACCCCCCACCAACTACGAAGTATTAAAGCGTCCACTCCCACGTCTAATGGAAAACCCTTGACGACGTTTGCTGACTGGCCCTAAATTGCAAACTGATGTGTGTACAGTGCTTTTTCGTTTTCGTTTTTACGCTTTTCGTTTTTAGCAATGTTCTAAAAATGTCCCACAAAGGGTTTGTTAACCCGAGCATCGAGATTTCAAGGGCTTGTGGGGCGTTTTTAGAACAAAACCTATACAAATTATCGCCTCTCCGGGTGATTTACGGTACCCCCCAGCTCCTTTTCTGGCGTTGCGCCCCCATTCAAGAATTTTCACATAAAAATTAGAACGCCACCCCTTGCTTCTAAAGTTTTGTTTAAAGACATTTATGTCGACGATATTTTTATCGCTGACACGCTTTATCTCGCCCTTTGGGGCGACGTGATGATTTGTTCAAAGTTGAACGGGTGCTGTTTTTAATTGCGGAAAAAGGTGTGCCAACCACCCATCCTTTTGATAGGCCTAAACCCCCGAAAAAGTCGTCAAACTTATCTGATAGCAAGAATTATATTGGACCATGATCCGGGTTTAAGGTGTTGGACTTTGGGTGGGACCCCTTTCCCATGACGCCTTTTGATAGTTGTACGCCCCTCAAAAAAAGTCACAACAAAAAGAAAAATCTTTTCCAGATGGCTCGTATATTTGACCCCCCTGGTTGGGTTTCACCAGGAACGTTTTTTGCCAAGGTTTTTTTTGCCCTACTGCCAAACACGTCTACTTGGGGATAAACCCCACCCAAAGAAATATGAGCGTGGAGTTTACCGCAAGAATTGCCGTTTTTGAATCAAATTCGAATCCCCCCCTCTTGTGTCAACATCATCTTCTCACACCCGTATTTTGTTTGGTTTTGTGAAGTTTAGAGGGAAAGGGATGCCGCCCTTTTCTTTCCTTTTATGTCTCTGACCCAATGGGACATTACCCTCACTCAACTAAGAGCAAAATCGGAGTTTCACCGCTTAAAAAAGTGTCCTTGCCCCGCCTTGAAAATGTGCGCTGCTTAGTTACTTTTTCGAAATTTTTCCCCGACTCTCATCGATATGGGGTCATCACCATTGCTGAACATTTTGCCCCTCAGACTCACTATCGCATTAGCGGGATATCCCTGAGCCGCACCCATGGAGACATTTATTTCAAACCGTGTGGTTGAAATTCAAGAAAAAATTACCATGTTCAGTATGGCACCATGGGGGGCTTCGAGGACAATCCTGTGATGCCTCACGGGAATATATCCAACACCCGATAAAAACATCCTTTGTGGGGGAAGGCCACTTGGGTTAGCTAATCCGTATCCACATGGCCCTTAATTATCCAAATCATCTGTATCAAAGACTCAAGTTAATGCCGAATTGGAACCCACTCCCTTTTCACGTTTTCGGGGCAAGTTTAACATGGGGTTTGGAAAATTTTTCTCTTCCTATGTTTTGTTTTTCGAATTGTCGCCTATTGTCGCGGTTTTTACACAAAAGTCTCCACTTCATCAGTCATCACCGGGTTCTCCCACCCCGAGCTTTATGAACTCAATTTTGTTTATACGTCGAAACCCCGCTCCGTTTTTTCGAGGAGTTGCGAGAAGATCTCGTCCCAACACTCGCCACCGTCTTAACGCCAATTTCGTTTTTCATAATAAAACGGGATTTTTCGGTTGGCGTTTTGTCTATCCTTTGCCAACATAGCTTATAGCTCGTACCTGCCTACTACCAAAAGGCATCCCTTTTTCTATTTGGGGATTGAGAATGCTCCGTCGTAAATTACATCCGGGCTCACTTGCCACTCTGCCATCTACGGCAAAAATTTTGGATAATGGAGGCCGGAAGTTTTTGTTTTCAGCTTTCCCCAAATTAAACGTTTCTTACAGTAAAACCAAGACCCATTATTAACCCAAGGGAGACCTCCGTTTAAAAAGTGTTTTTTTTTTAGGCCATTCGTAAAAAACTGGGGTGGATTACGCCGGGGCCTTTCCCCCCCCCTTTTTCCCCCCCGTTCCTCCGGGGGCCCCAAAACTAAAAGCATACTTGTGCACTTTTAAAATGTTTTGCCCCCAAAGGGTGTTCACCGGGAAATTGGCTTCAGATCTCTTACTCCCACTTTCCTGCTCTTATCGTCGCTTTTTGGGGCGTCGTGGCATCCCTTAAATTTTTCGCGACAACGGGGACCAAATCATTGGCGCAATCAATGAAAACATCGTCTGAGCCCGCTCCTCACTTCTAAATTATCAGGTGAAACACCGAAGCTCTTTGTTTGGGCCAGAAGGCATTTATTCCCCTTCGCGCCGCTTTTTGGGGAATCTGGGGGGCGGGGGAAAGTCTGCAAACAACTCATATGGAAGCCATTGGGGAACAAGTCCTTTCTTTTGAGGAGCTCAATACGTTTAGTACAATTTTAAAATGCTTAATTCGCGCCCGTTGTATGCACTATCGTCGACCCGGCTAACCGCCATCTATCCCCGGGTCATTTCCTAATATTTCGTCCCCTTGATGCACCCCCCGATGAGCCCCCCTACACCAACCGCCCGCCTTTTTGTCTGTTGGGATTTGGGGCAAAAGATCGTCCAGACTTTTTGGAGCGTGGCAAATAGAATCTTTCACACTCAGCAGCAAAAGATATAAATGGACATCGCCAGCAAACACCATTTTTCCCGGGGACAGTCGTCATTTTTGCCGAAGTAATCTTCCCCTCTGCGCGGACCCGGGGTATTGTTTTTGTTAAACCTGGTACAGATGGAATACTCGAGTTTTCCGATGTTCCCCCTCCCCCGGCCCCATAACTCGGCCAATGTGAAACTTGCTTACTTCCTACTCAAGACGAAACCTTATGGGGGCCGGAATGTTGATGGGGCATCTTGAAAAATATTTTTAACCCCTTTGTTTTCATTGTTTTTTATGGTTTTTTCTTCTTGTTTTTTGTATTTTTATCAAATCACCAGTTTCCCTTGTTTTCATCACCATGAAAATAAACATTTTCTCTTTGAATCTTTTTGTATTTTTCTTTACCGAATACATGACTTTTAATTTAAAAGCAAAAAATTTTTGTTGTATTGTTTGTCAATCATTTCCTTATATTTCTATTGAAAAAAAAAATGTGATGAAATATCGTTGGATGTACGATTTTTTGTCAACGGTACATTAAAAAATTTTGTCCCCCGGGCGAAAAAAATCGTGCATCGAACGATATTTTAGAAAAAACGTGTTCCTTGAAAGGAGGTGGGAAAACTGGATGTGTAGAAACAACTTTCAAAAATCGTCGCTTACATTTAGGGTAACAACAGCTCAGTGTTCCCCAATTATGTTCCAAACTAGCAAAAAATGGTACAGGGCGTAAAATCCCGCCCCAAAAAAAACATGTTTTTCCCGTTTGTCCAAGACTTACTCATCTAGAAAGATTGCATCATTTCCTTTTATTTTTAAAAAATATTAGAGGGCGAACAATAGTTTTTCTTATTACTGTGTTTTGTTTTTCCAAATCTTACTTGTAATTTTTATAAAATATAATACCATATATAAAAAATATATTTCCATTAATCGCGTAATACCTTAATTTTTAATTGTTGAAATTGCCAATAGGTTTAGTTGACCCATTGTAAAAACTTGCCCGCTGTATAAGCCTGCATAAATACATTTTTTTAATTTTAAATAAGTAAAATAAAAATAATAATAATAAAAAAAAATATAGCCCTCAAAGGCATCCCCTTTGTATGAAAAATCAATAAAATTTTAAACAAATTATTAAATGGTGTAAATGTGAATCCATTTCCATTCAAAATAATTTCTTTAAACAATGAGGCTCAAGAGAAGTCTTGTTTATATTGCATAAATTAAAATCATAATATTTTTTTGGGCTTTTTAGTTAATAAAAAGGTTTTTTGGAAAATAATAAATAGTAGCTTTAAGAAATACATGAAAACCCTATTAATAAGGGGGGAAAGGTCTTGTGTCACGGGCTACCCTTTTTCCCCTTCCCATCATCAATTTGTCCTTTATGTCTTATTTGGGTTCTGAAATAAATAATAATAATACTAATATGATAATTTAAAAATACCCCCAAAATTTTATTTAAAATTTAGTCAATATTCGACACCGTATCTGCTGTTTGAGCACGAGACTGCTTTTTCCTGGGCTATGTCGCGTACCCGGCACCTCCCCAAAACTTTAATATAGCTGCTATAGTATACGTTGTTCAATTAGATATAAAAAATGTCAAAATTTATACCTTTGTCATTATTATGGCGGCCATTTTGAATTGTAAGAATATTTTTTTTGGGTTCCCCCCCTTTAAAAAATTATCTACATCCCCTAAAAAGAGCCCAGTGCTAAATGGGCCTTTTTTGTTTTTGCAGTATGTTTACATTCAGAATTTGGGTAATAATACACATTGGTCAATCTGCGGCCATTGGAAACGTAAAGAAAATTTTTGTGGCCCCCTTCTGTTCGCTTTCCTTTTACAATAGAACGTTTTTTTTTAAGTGAAACCTTTCTAAATTTTTTGCCGTTTTATTTTTTGACAGCCTGTACTATTGTCTATAAACCTGGGACTCTTCAAAGGGCAAGCAAGAGCATGCCGCCAAAGTTGACAAAACACACAAAATCATACTCGAAATTCTGTTTTTGGGTTACAAAAATTCAATATTATGTGTATGATATAATTTAAGTCAAGTTTCCTTTTTACATTTTTTTTTAAAGATTTTAACACAAGAATGCAGATTTTCGTTCGGTGGTTTTTTTCAGCAAAAAATTTTATTACCCGTTTTTTTTCCCCGATTTTTTTCAAATCTCAATTCGTTTGAGGGGATCGCAATAAAACTATTTGTTCTTTTCGTTTCTATTTTTCGAAGAATGTTTCGTCTTTTTTTTCTTTCCTTTTCAAATTTTTTTCTTTTTTCCCCCCCCCCTTTTATATTAAATTCATTAAATAATTTCATGTAATGTCCGTTTTTTAATTTTTTTACCAAAATTTTTTGTGTTATTAATAATTTTTTTATTAATATTTTATATTTTCAAATATTTTCTTAACTGGTTTTATTGTTGTGTCTGCTATTCTATAGGTCACGTAATTTCATTTATTTAGGGCGTCCCCTTTTTAAACATTTTTTTATGAAAAGGTAAACGTTCGTAAATTTAAATAATAATAACTGGATATGATAACCCTTTT
>JAMZAV010012410.1:0-18131 GCA_024449915.1 Sweltsa coloradensis | reverse complement strand
GGTTTTTGGGGGGACTTGTGAACTTTTCATTTGAACGACAAAACAGTTTGTATTGATTGGTAGTTTAATGTGACATACAATCTATTTGAACGTTGAAAAGAAATTAAAAACCGTGAGTAGCAACCGGCAAATTAACTACCCGTATGAATACATGCATCCCCCCTTTCCCAAATTGATCAAACCCCAAAGTTTAAATTAAATATGTACATTTAAAAAATATCTGACTTTGGATATCTATCTAGGCCTACCTTTCAAAAAACAACAACAAAACAACAATAAAAAAACAAAATAGCACGGGCTTTCATAATAAAGAGATCGATTATTTCAATCTAACTAGCTGGATTTTGATCGATTTATTTTGTAACAAAGTTTTCTATTGGTCACTATGGGATTGTTGGGGGTGGAGCCTCAAGCCCCCAGTATGAAAGCCAGTGCTGGAGTCGGTGGAAGTAAAAGTAGTACCTACTCCCTCCCGGAGATGGCGTATGCTTACCGCACTTGTGAAATATGTTTTCATTGTTAGCAATAGATAGCGCCGTGTGTGTTGCGCGTGCCCCAGTTAGCACTAGACAACATGTTTATTTCAAATAATTCCAAATTTAAAAAGGCGGTGTTTTATAAACATCAAATGGGCAGTTTTTTTTAAACATCAATTGTTTTTGAACAGGCGTGTTCAAGCAGGGGCATCTCGATGAAAATTTCTCTGTGAGTTAGGCCAATGATAATATAATACGTTTCGTTTGGAGTTGGGACTAGTGATAAAACTATTTTAAGCAAAACTAAAAACTTTGTTTCTTCACGCCAGCATACAGTTTGGTAAGTAGGCCTATAATGTGCTACTTGTAGACAAACCCAAGGACTGTATAGTCTAGGCCCTACACTTCCTTTGCCAAAACCCATTTGTCAAGTCTGCCCGTCTTTGACTCTAATATGTAAATTGTTTACCATCTCCCTCTTTTACAATGAATATCTCGTACCCACCCACAAAGTATGGTTATTTTACTCGGCGTCACATTGTAAACGACGCATTCATCTTCGTCTACAACCAAGAGAAAAACGTGCCTGCCCGTCTTATTGACTCCAATATGTAAATTGTTTGTCATCTACCTCTTTTACAATGAATATCTCGTACCCACCCACAAAGTTTGGTTACTTATCGGCGCCCACATTGTAAACGACGCATTCATCTTCGTCTACAACCAAGATGGTGACTACGAGATGCACAATACAATACAAGATGCTTGCCTACGAGATGTACAATACAATACAAAATGGTGACAATGAGATAAACAATACAATACGAGATGGTGACTAGGAGATGTACATATAATACGAGATGTACAATAGACTATGGGATGGTGACTACGAGATGTACAATATAATACGTGATGGTAAACTACGAGAAAACCCCAATTTTTTTCGATCAAATGAATATCTGGAGCCCGATCCACTGTGCTGTCAAACACAGTAAGCTAAATAAATTATTAACAATGTGCAATTCTCGGCGCCGTTGAGATCGACGCTCCTAAAAACCCCTTTATAACTTATAACTTCGGGTTCTCTAACGCAAAAGTAAGTAGTATGTGAGAACACGATCATTAATGCGCCTGAAAATAATTTTAAATGAATAATGACTAATTCTGGATACAATAAATGTTTTGCAATAGTTATTTAAAATAAAGACGTTCGTATTGCTGTGATGAAAACGTTGTTTTTGGAATAATAATTACTATATTTACAAAAATTTAAATTTAAAAACCCCTTCTATTATGTAAAGACCTAGGGCCTATGTATGTTTGCACAGGCTGCTTCGCTCTTTACAACACGGAGATGTGATTAAAATACCAATTTCCTTCAAACCAACAACTCATTAATATTATATACAGCATTACCTAAAGATTTATGCCTATGCAATAATTTACTATTAATGAGAGCGTATTTTAGTATTTCGTAAGACAATCCACTCGATTATTCTTATCACCACCCGGGAAAAACCCCCTAAAGACCAATTATGAACGGGTTACCAGGGGCGTAAAAAACAGTCGTATTTCGTAATTCCTTACAGTACACACCAGATTAACAAAAATCCAATAAATAGACATTTAAATTAAATATAATAATAAAGGGTGAGTTTCTACTACACTTAAAAATAAACTTAGGACGCGCTATTGTATCTGCACTTCAAAACCAGTAATTTAACAATCAATTACAAAGGTAGGTACTGCAGGTGTTTAGCATTTATAATAATATGATTTATAATACACATTAATTCCCAACATTAAACACTATGTAATACAACAAGTGTATAATGTTGTAATGTTCTTGATTTGTTGCACTTTATTAGGGTATTCCTGGACCAATATGTGCAATATTTGCGTCGAGAAAAAACTTGGGATAACTGCACTTTGATGTCATTGAAGATTAAAAAAACATTATCTTTTCTGCATGTATTTTTGTGTTTGTATTTAATATATTTCGAGTAGAAATAAAATAGAACGAAATGTGGTCATCTTTATATTTTGTAAATAATTTTTGTTTCATCAAAATGCCTCTAGAAGTTAATAAATTGAATATTGCCACTAAAAATTTGCAATAGTATGAAAAGAGACTTCCATATCGACCGTTCATGTAACCGGACGTTGATAGTAAACTACTCCGAACTAAAGATGGCGTAGGCCTTCAAATTTTGCACTAGTCAGGTAACAATACTTCCACCGCCTTGTTCCTATAAGAAACTTATCTTCCCCCAAAGAAGTGTATAATAGTATCCTTGCCTCAAGCCCTGAAAATGGTCCCAAGACTACCGATTATCGTTTACCCCAAGTCACCGGTGACATAGAATAAGCGACTCGACTCACTTCTCGACTCGAAACGAGTGGTCTCAAGACTTGGCCTCCTGGACCAAAGTAAATGAACAAGTACCTCAGGGGCTTGTGGTGGAACCTTATTTACATCTTTGGTTTTGTTCTGACCAAAAGCGGTGAATTGGTGTTGAAAATTATTTATAATTTACTGTTTTTACCATAAATACCTTTTTAAGTAAGTTATTATGCCAACCTAGATAATAATGGTTTAAGGAGACAAGGATAATGTGATTGTGGGTTATAACGAGCTCAATTATAGTAAAAATATCCATACATTTATTCATTCTAATATCAGTAACAACATTTAACACTTAACAGTTTTGTAAAGATTTTTGTAAGAACCATAAGAAAACGTATATCAAAGGCAACATATCTTTTAACAGCATCATTAGGAAACGTAGAACCTGTTTGCAATCTCAGTCACGGTATTCTTGCGTCGGAGAGTGAATCGGGCTATTTCTGATAGTTTATACTGATCTTATGATGCCAGCAAGCAGAGTACATACCAATCACTACTTTTACCACCCGTTTTAGTTTGGACTTACTTACCTTAGCCCGAGATTTGATCATTCATACATCGACTATGACAACTAAAGCCAATTTCAAACTGTAATACATAGTTGGAATTCCAACTGTCTAATGATACTGACAACTAGCTAAAGATGTAGTGAGTCTGAGCCTTGCCTACACCTAGACCAGTGTCCACTGGCTTGATTCAACTGGGATAACCTGTTTTCTCATTTATTTATAATGTCTAACCTATTCAGTTCATATTGATTTAAACGTTAATATCCAGTATGCAAATTTGCGTTAACAAAACCTGTACACTTGGAATAAATTCCCGAAGTTCACTAAAATTGAGTAAATTATGGAGGGTTCACGATTTTTTAATTCAAAATCGATTAATTAATCTAAAAATACGTGTACTGTATCTTGTAGATTAATGTTGTGAAATATGATACCAATGTTGTTAACCGTTTGCCCGGAAAGTTGAGCGTGTCTTAATTCGTCTGCGCGCCGGCCTCATCGACCCTCTTAATGATTAAAGTATAAAAACCTGTTGTCTATGTTTGTCCTCTAGGGCTAATTTGGACTACGAAAGTTTTTTCAAACTAAAGCTTCTGGTAAACGAACTACGTATACACAAGTCTTGTCTCTGGCTAGTCTGGCTCACGGTCACTCCAAGGTATTTTCATCCCACTTATATTGTCTTTAAGCTGCATCCGCACTCGAGCGTTTTCCTCCGAACAAGCCGAGTGCACAAATCAAAATTTGGTTAGTGTGGACAAGTGTTTGCCAAACGCTCTGAATGAGCCAAACATTAATTACCACCCGTTGTGGGAACAGGATGAGCAACGACGAACGTGCAGAATTCAACGAGCTTCTTGCTTTGCTTGTTCGGAGTAAAATACTCAGGTGTGGACGCAGCTTTAAATCTAAATGTAAGACAATTTTCTAAAACAAACATATATTTTTGTTCCTTTTTTTAAAACTAACCGACCACGACTCGTTTCTTAGCCAATAAAGCAACCTATTTTTAATTTTTATACAGCAAGATGCAGAGCAGCATCTTAACAAATTTCTGGTACAATAATATACTAGTCACTAGTGTACTGTATACGTTACCTGTTATCTTAGGTACAATGATTGTGTCAGTGAGTACTAACTACTGTATTATTAACTAGTATTGCTTTCAAGAATATTTGTACATACTAATAAGGGATATTGCTTCAAATGCGTCGAGTAATTGAATTGCTTCGTTTTACCTGTCAGTCGCTCAGACGCAGACTTTTAGTTTTATTACACAACTCTTCATCTAAAGTATTTCAATGTTATGGTATGTAGTTGGTAACTTGTGGCATGCACATTACGTGTATCATTTCATCATTTGTTCCATATTCCTTAGTATTTACTCAAATCAATAGGTTGCAGAAAAAATTTCTCAAGGAAACTCGGAAAGGCAAATCTCTGCAATTTTTATTTTGGTGTCAACTTTTTATTTTATTTTTAAATTCCAAGAGCCTAATTATGTTGGCCACATTACAAAATTTTGTTAGTTAATTTGGGCAAAAAGTAACTTTGGGAATATAGGTAGTTTAAACTACTTTTTCTAAAGGCGAAAGAGAGTAGGGGCATGTCTATAACCCTACACTGGTCGACCTGTTCCATCGCGGGACAGGTAAACTACATTTAACAGCATTAAAATAATTCCAAAATTAGAGCATCGTGTAATGCATTTCCCCTACGACTGACGATTGCACAGGTTCTACTTCACGTACGTGCTACGTGCGTTCTACGTACGGCAACAGGTTGGCCGTCACAACCTTTCCTTGTCGAGGAACGTTAACAAATACTTCACTATATATATAGGCATCTCTCATTCAGTTCGAACCAGACACATGGCGAGATTATCTACCGAGACAGATTCACAACAAGACTCGCGTTTGGTTTCCAAGAGGCCTACAGGGGTTAATTCTGTCCAGCCCTAAACGAGTGCTGCGCAATTACTAAAGCCTTAGAAGTTACAATATTGTTTAACATATAAATAAAAATAGCCTCCAAGTTGTTGAGTGTCCTTAACACACTAGCATTAACGTATTAAGGATTTACAAAAAGAAATGTAATGGCATACTGGCATGAGTGGGTCGCCTATATAGTAAATACTCTACACATATATTTAGATTATTTACTATTTAACAAGTTAGCTTTCTTGGTATAATTTGTCAATTATTATTTACTTTATGATCAGTAAGAATAATTATTTTAGTATTAGTAGGGCTTTCTATAGGCCATCCTAGTTAAGTACATAGCGTCGTCTATGCAATATAACCGCAAATTTGGGATAAAATTACACTCTAAAACTGCCTTGGAAAATGTGGTGAAGATTTTGAATTTGCTTTGCTGTACCCCCAGAGCAAAAAGCAGATTGATATCGGTACAGTCCACTAACTCAGCCGCTGAAAATTGACATGCAGCGTTCTATTCTAATTTCTGTGGTTCGTTGGTCTTGTGGTTAGCGTATCTGCTTCCAATGCAGAAGGTCCAGGGTTCGATTCTCGCTAAAGTCAGAAGTTTTTTAACTTCTGGGGGGTGAGACTTGACGCAAAATCCACGTGGTTTGGTTGATTTCCGTGCTGTATTCCGACAATCAGTAGACTCAACGAATCTTTCGATTCCGTCTGCTATTTGGTTGACGGAAACACTTCCGACCGTCGTAAATTTGTAAACAACAAAATCCTCCATTTTTATTTCGATAACATAGCATTATATTTTGCTTAAATACCGGAATATTTCGTGATTTGTTGGTCCACAGTACACTTGTTTGACTCTTTATAAGTTGTTTATTGTTGCACAATACTTTGTTTCCATTATTGTTTATTATAAACATAGTAATTAACAAACATACCTTAAATTTGACGTTGTTTGTGTACACAAGATAAAAAACCAAAACACGGCTGCACAAAAACTCACTGCCTTATAAATATGCGGCTGGCTAGTTTTCTTCTTACATAATCATGGCGGTGGATTTTTTTAACGAAGCTTCCGATTGGCTAAACAATGGTAAAATCCTTGCCACAGACGCAAGTCACGGAATGATCCCGAAAATCGGAAACGAAACTCGAGTCTACCGAATGTCGGAATTGTTTCTTCATAGGCGGAATCAGATTATTCAAAACCACATGGAAGTTGAGGCCCGTCGAGTCTCACCCCCCAGATTTGGACTATAGTCCATCAGTTCTTGTCTTAGGAGTTTGTAAACGGTGACTTTGAAACCGTCCTAGCAATGAAGCACATAATAAATTCAGAGTTTTTCTGATTCGGCCTTGTTGATTCTGGGTTTGATCCGCGGGTGTTCGCACTGTCCATACCACTCATTACTATATTTCCTATTAAAAATATCAAACTTTGGTTGGTTATCGCTCACTCGTCGATTGCGTCGGGGCCTACAGGGTTGGCTTCGTCGCTTTGATTTACTGTCCCCCACTTTATTTATTTGTTTTATTTATTTAACGCTTTTTAAACTGGGATAGCGTAAAACAATGTTTTCCGATCAATTAGCTAAGGAGTAATGAGTATAATTCAGCCTTGGTTTGCACAAAAGTGGTGGAGAAAGAGCATGGGAGATTTACCACCCACACCTTCCTAGCCTCATATCGGCACTTTTCATTAATAGACCTTTTCACGGGCTAACATGACCTAACTACAGGTAACTGTGTTCATTGGTTAGCAAGGAACAAATAGTGCACATTGCACAAAACTTTGTATGAGAACTGCAGCTAATTTTACTAACATTTTACTTCATCAGCTGCAGGTAAAAGTGTTGTGTACACTCCAGTAGCATCGTACAATGTTATTTCCCGAACTGTAAGCTCATTTTTAAATCGTATAACCTCGAAAGTGGGAGACCAGGGTTCTATTCCCGGCGGGTTGATTTGACAAATTGTGCCAAGTGGTAGCTTTGATAAGTAAATTGGTAGACACTTCTGGTGTAATGCACATGTTCTGTCTGGGTCCATCTTGCCATAATAGCAAAAACAAAGTTGTTTTCTGCCTTGGAAATAAAACTTAACCAGCAATGGTTATGCTAGTTATACCTTATGTTTAGAGATACGTATTTTTAGCGTTTTAGGTTTTTGATGCTAAATCGGTGAACAAAAATTTGGTAAAATGTTACAAAATGCTAATTTTGCTAAAAATTATGTTTTTCCATACCCGTAGAGAACTAGTTTAGCAATGTATTCTAACATTTCTTAGTGCAATATTTAATTGAAATATTCCTATAATTAATCGTTTCCAAATAGAAGTGCGAGAAACACCCCACCTTTAGGGTTTTGGTGGAAAGGAAAAAATAGATGCTACAAAATGCTAATCTTGAAAAAATTAATGCTAAATAACCTACATTTAAATGCTAAAAAAACGTATCTCTACTTATGGTAGTTATACCTCGGTATCAGTATTGAGTTTGGTATTATGTATTGTGAATCGGTCTCGGAAGTTTATCATTGCCAGTTTCAAGTTCAGCCACATTTTTCTATGCACACATTTTTTTAATGTGCCACAAACAGTATAATAAGCACTTGAAGTTGCTACGTATAAAATACGAAATAGCAGAAGCCTAAAAGGAATCCATTAAACAAACAATTAAAATACATAAAAATCTGTATAGCCTACTAGGCAAAAGCACAAAATACAGTATACACAACTAAACAGTAAACACCGGTACATACAGGGTCCACCAACAACTGACACGGTCTTAGTATAATCGTAAGCGAAGTATAAACAAATGATTGTCCATCAAGCGATCCTCGTTAGTTGAAGTCTCTGCTACGCTTACGATAGTTTCAATCGAGTGTTGAGAGTAGCGCACCTAAACAATATCATAAACTAAATTTGTACTTCCATTTAGCAGATCGTAATACTAAGTAGTATTCTAAAATAAAACTTGGGTGGTCCGTGTTTCTTTTCCTGCAAGCGGCTGGCTACGGGTAGAGAGAGAAAGTACGTACAGTCATCTGAAACAGAAATGATTCAGTTAGAATAAGATATTATCCTTTGGCGTGATAATTATAAAATATAAATACATAATACACTTTAGCACGGTGGATACAATAGTTGGGTGGTTTCACGTCTGTATAGCTTAATGCTATTTTAGTGGTTACTTTAAGCACGCAGTTCAGACAGACGCGAAGTGCAAAGCTATGTGTCGAGAGGCGACATCTCCGTATACAATATACGGTACATGGCAGTTCACTTATAAGGCCCTTAGAAGGCTGTGGAGTAAACGAGACACTAACTGTGACTTAGAAGGCTGTGGAGTAGACGAGACACAAACTGTGCCTTAGAAGGCTGTGGAGTAGACGACACACAAACTGTAACTTGGAAGGCTGTGGAGTAGACGAGACACACACTGTGACGTCATAGCAACCGCCTACTGCACACACGGACCACCGACCTAACTAGAACGACAAGCTCTACTGCAGGGGTACTGGGTCTAGCCTGGCTCCATAGTTTTGTTAAGAAAATTCTTTAAAATGCTAAGTCATCTAAGACCTAAGTCAACCTGCAGCTGTCAACATGAACAGCGCAAATAAACGCGAAATATCCGATGAAAATCATTCGTATTAACAGTAACAGTGATTGGACTGACAAATTCGGTGTTAGTGATTGTAGAATGTAGTTGTTTTCCACTTTGTGTAAATAATAAATATGTTAAGTTTTCTTCCAATAAAAAAGTAACGTAGGGTAACATTTTTTGAAGAGTCATTGAACAGTTTTTCCATGAAATATCTAAAAATACTTTGCTGAACTGAGGAAGAAGCCGCGAGCTGTGCAGGTTCTACCTGTTTGTGGGTACACGCGTTTTAAAGCAATATTGTTTTACAATCGTCAGGTATAAAGTTAAAAGTAAAACTGTCCACATACAAACCACATTTTCAAATAATCGTATAAAAAATTCTACCACAAAATTGACAATGCTTGAACAGCTTACCATGTATAAAAATTCAAAACATATGTCGTACATTTGTACCATATAAAAATAAAACAATATATGATTTTCAATTATCCTACTATGGCTCCAACTAGCAATCACTTTAAAATTTTCTATAAAATTGGCTCCTCAAACAAAATAGGTTACCGACCCCTGCTCTAGTGGTATGGAGGCAAACTGTTCATTAAGCGACCACAAATGTTACGTTCGTGAAATCACTTCTTGTATTTCACCGTGCACTTAAGTAGGCCTACTGGTAGTTGGCCAAATATATTTTCTTTCTTTCATGTTAAGTGTGCCTGAAGTTAGGGCAATACGCGTTTCCAAGCAAAGATAGATGGCAGCACTAAAACGCAACATGTCGGACCGATCGGTGATAGAGGCGAGCTGCTTACGGCGGGCGCTGTATATTCAGTTAGGTTCAACTTGATTTTTCTTACATTTCTGATCATTTGCGAAAACATTGTTGATTATGTCATATCTTCCGCGTATTTTATTAGTAAAATTCGTAAGTTTTGGGGATCGGCTTTATTAAAAACGGGAATTAAATGGCGTTTTAAATTACAACAAATAATAGAGATTATTTGATGATATTATAGCTCGAAAAGATCAAACCACACCGTTGAACTATTAAATACAGAAACAAGTGTATCAAATAATGTTGAATGATGATGATCGATGATATTTTGCCAAGAAAATGTTGCCCACCATTACTTGATATCTAAAAATCAAAAGAGCTTCTAGCAAATTATAGCCCTACACTGTTTTGCACGTTTTCTACATCGTTTTACAATGTAAACGCAGTCGTAGTAGGCCTATATATTTATCTACTACACACGAAGGACTACTGTTTTTTTTAAATATACATTTTATTAAAAGTAGGCCTATTGAATAGCTGATGGCCTATTTAATTATTGTTTTGTATGTCAATAATGGCATGACGCGTCATTCTGCAGACAGCTTTAAAATCTTGTAGGTTATATCATTATACTTATTCTATTGTAATAATATAAATCGTATTTATTATGATATTATGTATAATATTATGTAATAAATGAACAATGACGGTAAACGGTATATGTAGGCCTACATTAATTATGTAAAGTAGAAAAGGAGTTGGGATTAGTGCATAAGCCCTAATGCAATTATTATTATTTTTGTTGGGTATTGTTTTGTTATTATTATGACTATTTATATTAAATTATCATAATAAAACTTAAGAAGTATATCTCAATTAAAAGTGCCATAAGAAGCGAGCGATACTGTATGTGTGTGTTTACTATGAGTTGTGAACATTCTTGACGGTTTGAATTTGATTTAGTATTTATCGTACCCTGTTAGCCTATATTTAGTATAGCCTATAAATACCAATGAATGATCTATTATGATATTACAATAAGAGAATGGTAATATGGATACAAATGCCATCCTCGGTGTCTCATGGGTGCATGCGCAGGTCTGAATATATAGTAATATTATTCTGGTGGACATGGTCTCGAATCCCGCATATTGGAGAGCGATTTTATCATTTTGGTGCACCCCCATGCTTTTGATTATCATCAATTAACAACATTTTGGGAGAGCAACGACAATGTACCTGTGATTGTACATATTTATAAGTGACAAACACGGAATATAATGTGTTCTTCAGGTAAGCACATAGCGCGCTCCTCCGACTATCACTGATCGGACAGTTGCAGTTTTCGCCACCAGGTAGCAACCCCTTTGCTTGGAAACGCGTATTGCAAGTGCACGGTTCCAAAAACGTTTTACGTGCATATACGCCACTTTAGTTTCCAGAGTTTCCTATTTGGCTGCCAACTTGTGTGGCTCTTTGGTCTTGTGGTTAGCGTATCTGCTTCCAATGCAGAAGTGGACCTTCAGAAGTTTTTTAACTTTTGATTTGAACGTAAGTCCATCAGTTCTTGTCTTAAAAGTTTGTAAACGGTGACTTTGGAGCCGTCCTAGCAACGAAGCACATAATAAATTCAGAGTTGTTCTGAATCGGCCTTGTTGATTCTGGCGTTGATTCGCGGGTGTTCGCACTGTCCATACCACTGATTGCTATATTTCCTATTAAAAATATCGATCTTTGGTTGGTTATCGCTCACTCGTCGATTGCGTCGAGGCCTACAGGTTGGCTTGGTCGCCACTGAAAATCAGTTATATAACTGAGTGGGTAGACTCTAAATACAATTTATTTATTTATTTATTTATTTAACTTCCAGGCAGAAGAACCAGCATCCGATCGTCAGTGTTGGATAAGTTGTAAGTTCCCGCAGAAAAAGGACTTTTCAGTGCGGTACTACCTAAAATGTTGAGTTTCCTAAATGGGAGAAATTTTGGATTTAAGTTCTAATTTTCGACCCGCGTAATTGCAAGAAAAATACCGTATTTACTCGATTATAGGCCGCCCTCGAGTAAAGGCCGCACCTTTATTTTGACCACTCAGATTTCAAATTGCTGGCTATAAATACTATTGATAAATGGCTGCACATAATGGCCGCACCCACTTTTTGAACATGACAATTTCAAATATACCCGAGGCCTATACTTGCATAAATACAGTACAGATTTATCAATCGTAGATAAGCTTTCTTAGAATGATATGCCACTGCTTTTTATTGACACTAACTAGGATTGTGCGAGCCTAGAATTTTTAAGTCGAGCCGAGCCAAGTATAAAAAAAACGATTTTTGAGCCGAGCCGAGCTTTTTCAAAAATTATTATTAGTACCTACTAGGTATTATTATTTTTTAATGGTTAGGTTACATATTTTCTAGGGATGACATCGGGTACCCGTTCTAGAAATTACCCGAGCCGATAGACAATAGGGAACTGTCCTTGGTTTCAAATATATCTTACACGTATTTAGTAATTTGTAATATTTAATTTAATAAACATCGCAATTAAAATAAACTTAAAAAAATGAAATCTGGATTTTATGCATGTTCAAAGTTCCTGGGTTTTGACTTCCCGCCATAGATTTAAGAACGCGCTCTGATGGTTGTGACGTCACCGTGAGGCGAGGCCGACTGCGGAGAGCGTTGTCACAGCAGAGCGTGTTTACCATCGGTGTTTACGTCTGTCAGTGTCTGACGTTCTTCACAAGATTACTGAAAAGGGGTTTGAGAATCAGACTCCTTAAATATACCTCATGTTAACGCAGTTCTTCTACATACTATCTACATACTACTACCTAATCTTTGCTACTACATACTTCTCAAATAGCCTCAGTCACGTCTCTGCTGAGGTTAGAGGAGTAAAAAGAGACAGGTACATGGAAGTAGGGTTATAGTTTGCCTCTTTCTAGGCTAGCCTAGGAGGCTTAGGCCCTAGCTTATTTTTGGATGAGCGAAGTGAAGATTCCGTTTCACTACAATGGAGAAAAAAATCCGAAATATTTTGTTTTCTTTTTTTCTTTTGTTGTATTTTTGTCTGTCTCTTAACACGATTCCGGCTAAACCGATACTCCGATTGCGATGAAATTTTATGGAGGCCTTCGAAATTTCTGAACTTAGAACTGCCACGTTTTGAGCGCAATCGGAAAATTATTTCTCATGATAATCGCAATTTTACGATTTTTTTCGTTTTTTAAATTTCTTCGACTTATAACACCTACATGCTTTATCCGATTGTAATGAATTTTTTACAGAACCTTATTCTATGAATTAATATATTCGTGGGAAATTTGAGCTTAATCAAACAATTATTTCTTATAAAAATCTCTATTTTACGCTTTTTTTCGTTTTTAAAAAATTACGCTCATCCAACAACGCGCCTGAAAAAGCGTTTGCAAAGCTTCCTTGTTAATTTGATTAGGGTCAAGGGCCTACACTATTTTGTACATTTACTTCTAGGATGAAGATTGAAAACATACTCCTTAGGGCCCTAGAGACAGGCGTAGGTGTAGGCAATAGCTACAATTCTTTGTTCAAGCATCACAGTACCATCACATCACAGCCAAGCCAGCTAGGGCCTTTAGGCCTAGATAGATTATCTCAGTCACCAATCAGTAAATACACGTAATGATTTTAATTTAATTTTGTAGATCAGGTCGGAACTCGTACTGTGTTTTTGAAAATCAAATGCACTTTTTTTCATTTAGCAAAATATTTGCTAGCGTCGACGCCTTTTCTTGTTGTTTAAAAAATGTAATAACAACAAGGATAAATAATAATAATAATAATAATAAGAATATAATAATAATAATAATAATAATAATAATAATAATAATATAATAAAAATCACAAGAGTTCTAACTGATTTAGACAAAGTTTCCTAAAAAGAATTTTGTATTAGATTTTCTGAAACGCTTGTGAAAGTATTTGATTCGCTCACCAACTTGTCAAGTTTAGAGACACATATCGTTGATTTAAATCAATAAAAATCTGATCTAAATCGAAAAAATCGAACAATCTGATAGGTCTAAATCGTAAAGTTGATTTAAATCAAATAAATCATGATTTTTGATTTTAAATAAAATAAAAAATCACACCCTGCTAATTAGTCAGACAGTCAGACTTCGTTCTTTTGTACTGTGCATGCATTTTTTTTCAGCACTTCTGTCGCTGGTATGACCAGTTTTTTAACACTGTTTTTCTTCAATAAAAACAATGAAAATCAACTTCAATGATAAATAAATAAATAATAACTCATTATTAACTATTTATTAACACTAATCACTTTGAAAATATACATTATTAGGATTACTCTTACTAATCACTCGCATATTTCACTGTTTTCGGCAGCCATCATTTAGGCCTGCCGTGCAGAGTTGTTGTACGTACTGAGTATACCCGGACAAGAACATAATAAAAAATAACAAATGAATCATCACGTTTTTGCGGTATAGTAAAAAAAAAATACTTCAAAACCTTTAACATCGCTATTTCAAGCAAAAGTTATTTTCAGTTGAAACTCCTAAATATTTAAAATAGCGACGTCAAAGGTTTTGTAGGCGGAGTATTTTAGTGAAAAGGGTTGGTACTGTCTGCCATGATGCATTTTACCATGGCAAATGCCCAGTTTACGCCTCGAAGGCCTAAGCCTAGGCCGCGTCACTCCTCCCTATACTTATAGCTTACAATAAAACATCATGAAATGAAACTTAAGTGTAAGTGTATATTTTAATAATATAAATAACTAGGCCAATTTATAAAGTATTACTCTTTAGGTTGTTTTCATTGTTTTAATTGAAGAAAAACAGTGTTTAAAAACTGGTGTAGTTCTCCATCTTCTTGTAGCTAAAATAAAAAATGATCTTGCATTATTTATTAGTTATTAGGCCTACAGTCTTAAGTCCTTGGCCCTGGTATGTAAATCCCAAGATACAATTCCGTACGTGTGTATTCCTATGGCTAGGCCACTTAAATAATGTGGGTTGACTTTGATTTGTATGCAGAAAGAACTGCAATGGAAAATGAAGCTATTAATATGTTAAATTAAAGTGAAGAACAACTATAATAATATGTATATACTATAGGCTATAGTCATATACTTACAGTAAAGTGTGGATTCGGCAGACGGCGCGTGTTTGTTTACATCTCGTCTTGCAGCTTTGAACCATGCGTTAATTCTCCTATTTTGTTCGTTTGGCACATTAATGAATATTTTGTCTGGTGTTTTAAAAGTAGTGTTTGTACACAGTACCATGCACCATTTTGTAACGCGGCATTTGACTGATTAATATACGTCTTATCCGGATAATCTGATGCGTGGGAAGAGCGCGCGACACAAATAGCTGCTGTCAGTGGCAGAACTGTCTGCTAGCCGCCTCGGCAAACCTCGCGATGACGTCACGCCCACCTGCAATGGCGCATGGCCGTTTTCCGGCGCGAAGCCCGGTTTCAAATTTTTCCTCGCTCACAGTTAGCGCTAATAAAAGCAGGACGCAACAAAAACAACTTTACAGGTCGGTATTTGAGGTTGTTAGTAAGGACATATTTAAATTTGGTAATGAAGGACAGTTCCCTATTATGACCTTGACACACCCGTAAGCACTCAAATTCAAATGTACAACGCTCTGGAGAAAAATTGAATTGACATACATGAATTCTAAAATGCGCAAAACACAGATATTTTTATGCAGAAGAACATACAACAAACAGAATTGCTTTATGTAATAAACCCTACTATTCCCCATTGTTAAGCGTAAAGTCAACGCGGCGGGAACAACCTCTTCTTTTTTCCGTTGCGTCGACTTTTTCGAACTGGAGTCGACGGCTGACACGTGCTTCCGTCCGTCTGTCTCTCCGTTCGCCCAGCCACTTGTGCCCATGCCTACGAGTGAGTGCAAGAGAGACATATGCGGTGATATTCTCGAGCAGTGCCGTGAAATGGCCTGCGCGAACTAGGGTGCGCGACTGCGCGTACGATCCAACCAACTCGCATCCCAGCTGACCAAGAACAAAGATGGTCGGTGTGAACTAGGCTTCGTAATCACGACGCATTAGATTGTTATTCCTGGGCTTATCTTCTTCCTTTCCCAGGCTTATCTTGCGACGAGAGCTTCAGCGCAGGCGATAGTAGTGATAGATTTTCCCACATACATGAGAGAGAGAGCCACGTTTGCATTCTACTTCGTCGAGTCGGACTGCATCGACTGTTGATCGCTGGCTGCCGCATTCTTCCGCGAAAGTCTTTGTTGACAAGACTGTCGAGTGTTGATGAAAATGAGCGAACTGGGTGTTTTTGTAGGCTCGGCTCAAATAAATCACGCCTAAAGCCAAGCTCGGCTCGGCGCGAGCTCAAAAATAAAGCTCGAAAAAGCTCGAGATTTAGAGTACCGTATTGTTCCGAATAAAGCACGACCTCGAATATAACACGACCCCCAATTTTTCAGAATCATTTCAAGAAAAAAGAAAAAAATCAAAGAAAATTAAAATGTACATGAAACACTTACAACAAAACATTTTGAACAATGTTAGGGCCTAGGCCTATGGTTTTTTACAGGGTAGGGCCAAGCACAAGCTCACATGTCAACCACAGTTCACCAGTCTGTTTCCGGGTTTTCAATGTTTACGTCGTGGGGGGGGGGGGGGGGGGGGGGGGGGTTTACACCCCAGTATCTATGGTCGTGGGCCTGGGCCTAGCTCCTTCGCAATCCCTGCTGATTTTAAGGCAGAGGAACCTTTCTTTTCCCACGCGATCAGCATTTCATTTGCATTTGAGCCATTTCATTTTCTTCATCACTCATTATTAGTTACGTAGATTTTACTCTAGCAACGTAGATAGAAAACCCGACAAAAAAAATTATGTAGGTCAAGCTGGTCACGATGTGATCAGGGCTAAGGATTCTGAGACTAGCAGACATTTTTCGCCCAAAGGGTTTTTTTTTTTGGCCGAGTTCAGGGGTTTTCGAGTGGGGGGCGGGGAAAAGCGCAGAAGACATGCCGGGAGTTTATAGAGGCGGGGCCTATGTTAGGCCATTTCAAATGAAGCGCGCGGAAAAAAAACGCGAGTGTGTTTTGAGTTTGTATTTTCGGAAAAAAACACGCGCTATATTGGAACCAAAACGGTACTACACCAGTCTTACAAAATAACAACCCTTTTTATATCGGTATAGCTAAACTATCTTTTTTAAATCAAATGTGAAAACGGGGGAGATTTTAAATTTCATAAAAAAGGGAAAGAAACTTTTAAAAACTTTTTTATTTTTAAAATTTCCGATATTTGGGAAATTTTGTGTTTAAATTTTTAAAATAAAAAAAGGAGTTTTCCATAAAAAGTTCTTTAAAAAAAGGGAAAATCCCCGTCTTTGCTTCCACAATTTCTTGCACTACCTGCCATTGTTGTGTTCTGCCTTTGGGATTCTATTTTAATTTTCAATTCCACTTTCTTAGGGGACCCAACGTTTAAAAATTTTATTTTTCACAATAATAGGGGGGAGCCGTTACTCTATGGCGCCTATAATCGCCCCCTTTGTAAATCAGAAAAGGGAAACATTAAAAAAATAAAAGGAAAAATTCTTTTTTCCCTGACAAGGGTTCTTTATAATAAATAAAACATTACTTTTTTTTTTTTATTTTCCAGACCCCCTAAGTTTTTTGTTTTAAACGTCTCGCAGTTTCCCTTGACTGCTGTCCGGTTCCCCCTTAGGTATTTGGGGCGATTCCAATTCTGATCCAGGCGTTTTCTGACAAGACGATACGATTTATCAGGTTTTACTTATTAATCCAATATCAACCCGGGGAAAACATTAAAAAACTATAATCGTTTTAACCTAATTTTTTAAAAATTTTAATAAAAGAAATAAAACCTCACCACTAGAACTTCTTCTAAAACAAAAAAAATCTACAAAGTACAAACCATTTTAGGGGATAAATTCAAAAATGGGGGGGCTTGGTATTCAGGTTTTCATATTTTACTTATACAGGGAAAATGTCAAATTGGTTGTTTGAAGTGACAAAAATTGTTGGATGAGTACCCGGGGAACATTTTCCCTCCTCCCTGCCCATCATGGCTAGAGTAAAATTTTGACCTTACATTGACGGGCCCTATATCAAATAAAAATTTAAAACCCCATCTTTAACCAATACCTTTTGAATTTTATTAATCAACTTTTAAAATTTAATGTTCCCCCGGGTACCAAAACCCTGTCGCTCCTCTTTACAACACTTTTTTGGCGTTTTTTTATCTATTTGGGTAAGGGGCCTTTATACCGGGTGTTAAACTCGGGTTTAAAACAACGTTTGGGTTTTTTTTTATTTCTGGAAAATTTTTGGAAAATTTTTGAAATCTGTAGGCCTTACAATACTATGAAAAAATAGAAAAAA